>DWNE01000047.1:0-44163 GCA_018249875.1 Cecropterus toxeus
GTTCTATCTGAAGTCTACCACAGATGCGTTGCTACTCCCGAGGACTGAGATGGTCGCCTCATATAAAAGTGAGCCGATGTGATATTGATATTTTTGCTTAATAACTGCGGCATACTTATCCTATGGTCGACCTCAGGTAGGATTCTAATCTGATCTGGGGTTAATTGAAGGTGTATAGGGCCGATAGTGGCATGCAAGCTCGTTTTATATTAAAATAAAAACATGTTATATATCTTTTCTCCTGAGGTAATTTTTAAAGAGCGACGTAACCCACAAAAATATTGCAATTAGAAGAAATCAAGAACCAATTAATTGTTAACATCCTATCGGTATTATCGTAACCACCTCATAACCATGTCCGAGATGGGTGTATCTCACAATTTGCAAACGGCGCGTGACTCAGCGCTAAAAGTTAAACAAGTTCGCGTCGGTGATTGCGAGTTATCACGGCAATATGTTGCAATCTTCTTATCGTGACGTCGGCATTACGGATGTTTATTGAGAAGATATACAAGATATATGCAGTATGAATGCAGTACTTCATGCTAGAAATGTTATGGATAAGAAATTTCGGATCTAGATAATTCGACGCAGGAAAGCAATCTTGTCGTATCGCGAAAAATGCGACCTTACATGCGATCCAAAAAAATATTTAAAAAATATCATTACTTCTAAATTATATTATGTACTGCTATCTTATGTTGTAGAATATTAAAACTCAAATAAAAATATTATATTTGATCTATAAAACCATTCCAAGATTAGTGTAATTGATTTTATATGGCTATGGCTGTAATTCGTATTTTTGCGAGATACAAGTTCGCCTTCCGGCGTCGAATGCTGCGTATCTGCATCTATATTATAGATACAATCATTTTATATTATGAAGTACTATCTATCTGTATCTATATTAAAAATACAGATACATAAAATATAATGTAAATGTTTTAGGTATGGTTGCAGATATGTATTTTTTCGACTTATTCGATAGTTTTGGATACTTTCCGTTAAAACTTTATAATCGCAATCATGGCCGGGCGAAAACCCGTCTTACTTCTGTCATTTGGACTCTGTCCCTATCCGAAAGTATTCGAAACTTTTTACCGGTTCCGGTTACGGTTTCTAATAGATTTTTATTACGGATATTTAGTTTCGTAGGGCTCCATTACACTGCTGCTTCATACTTAGAAGGCTTCTTAGTACTTAGTATAAGCGTCGAAAGTAATTAATAGTTAATAATAAACTTTGAGGGCAAGGAAAAAGAGAAAAATATTTGAAGTATTCCTCATGATTTTAACGAACTGTTCCATTGTACAATATCGATATTCTGTTAGTATAATATAAATGTAAATAAAATCGCTTCGTCTTTACTTTATTTACGCTTAGTTAAGCATGTTTACCCATGAAAATAAAATACACATGTGAGTTATTCATGTAGTTATAATAAACAAAAAGTATTAACCTAATATTAAAAGATAGAAGGAAACAAAACATTACGTATGAAGTTTATAAGTAACTTCAGAAACAAATAATAACCCGTAACATTAAGTAGCGACGCTTTTAACATGTCCTTGAAAATAAGATAAAATCTGACGGAGCGCGAAGAATCATTATAAGAACTTTGCGAAATGGGACCACTCACGGGCCTCCCTTCAGTCCCTTCCCTTTCCCTGTTAGTTTAATAATAATGTATCCGCAACCGTAATGTACATAGTAAATAACATAACATAAACGCTTTCTACACTCATAGCCCCACAGTAGGATTTTCTCCTGTGTTGTGGGTACCATGGACACACAAAGACAAGTACACTAATACCCAGAACCAGAACAGAAATCTGAACTCATCATTAAAATTTCTTTCTGGCCGGGAGTCGAACCCGGGACCCACTGCTAGTACTTAGAAGATTATAAGTCAAAGAATCGAGTTAAAGTGAGGATTAACTGTGCCTATAGTATTGGGTACGTTCAAAATGGTTCAGTTCTATACAGTTTTTTTTTTACAGTTTGACAAACTTTATATTTTTTGTTTATTTTTGACAGTATTACAGGAAGTTTCAACTTTTTTTGTGTACTTGTATCATCATTCATCGTTAAGGATATGTAAATTTGTATAATGTTATGAACTGAATGGGCTTTCTTTTTGATTGTTAGAAAGTACATTGTCACATTCAACGAATGTAGTGAGAAATAGTTTATTTAAAACAATTATAATAATGATTTCCGTTCGATAAATTCTGTTTAGCAATTTGCCACACATAGAATAAGTTGAACGGAAGCGCTCCCATGCCATTCTTTCGTGACGAGTGACGACATTCGTGACAAAAGTGTCGCCCATTGTTAATCTTAAATAATGAATAATGATGTCCGAGACGTTGATGTCGTTTTAAAGAGTGCCTTGAGAAAATTGTGGTGTTTGTGTATTTACAAGGTAAACCTTACGAAACCTGTAATTATTTCAAAATAAAGTATACTTAAGTAATTTCGTATAAACAGAGTGAATAACAATTTCATTCATAAGTCTATAGGGTTGAGATTTCTGTATTAAGCTGTTAGATATAATCTGTACACGAATAAGTGGCGGTGAGACGTAAGTGACCGACTGCGGCTCGGAAAAAAACGACGAGGTGTCGTTACTCCATTGAAAGAGGGATCATTAATCCTGTCTCGAACAATACACGGCGTTAAGTTTAAGTAATGTGTGCTCATCGCGGAACGGAACGGTAAGTGCCTCGCACACAGCTCCACCGGCGGCCGCCGACACGAATATTTCACTTATTTTGCATACTAACAAGAAACGGTGTGCCTGCGCGCGACATTGCGTCACCGGCGCGCGCGGCTTGCGCAATCGACTCACGCGCTGCCATTCATCCGGCCGCACCGGCTGGTAACAGTCTAGATTCGTTACATCTAGAGCCATGTTTCCGTCTCGCCGTGTGAGCAGAATATGCTTATTAGCCCGCCGAGGTTGCGCAGCGGCGGCAAGGTTAGCCACCGATGTCCGCGCTCGGCACGAGTGCAGAGCGGTAGCGGTGCTGGAGGTTAGCGGATGGAGCGGTGTTTTCGATTAGCACCCAGAATTAAGTTACTCATTTGAATTTTTTACTCGCCATATACAACTGATTTATTACATTTCAACTCGAACATATTCGTTGCAGAGAATAAAAAACATGTGAATGAAACGAAACGGGGAAGACGGACAGTCTAAATTTATATTCTTCTTAAAATTATCAAACATCAAAGGAAAAAACTTTTCACGCTCTGAATAGTACGAGAACTAAAATAAATATAAGTTTTCCAACAGGAGATGTGGATCAAGAAGCTAATAGGGGTAGTATGAATAGTAAAATTCACAAGTATGTCAGCGTCAGCACATTCATTCATGCCTATATGCCGATTAGTGTTCGTCGTATTTCTATGGAACTTTTACGATAAGGGGCCGGATGTTTGGGTCTCGCTTGTCATTGTTCACATTGGCCTATTGACTACTGGCTCTAAGTCCGATTGTTACCCGTAAATTAAACTTGAATGGTATCACCTTTCCGGTATTGATAACGGTTTTAGTTAATAGGTATTTATAAATTATTTGCGGTTGAAAACCGTATAGCTGATAACATAAGTTATACAACCTAACATCAGGAGCCCGGATTTGAAACATCACACAGGACTCACTGTTTTTTTTTCACCTCCAACTACATACGTTAACAATACCTTGATTTTATGATAATAGACAATGTAAAATTATATGCCAAAGCATAACTCTCGTAATTCTGAGTGGCGATCAGTGTTCAACATAAAACATAAGGTTCATTGACGATGCTCACTACATACGAAATGGTATGTTAAAAAAAATGTTTTATATATATTATTGAAGTAGCAAACGAGCCTGCAGTCCATCTGATGGTAAGTGGCTCCTGCAGCTTCAAATAATATCAGAATCACTTGAGGTTGACCACAGATAAGTTGTGACTCTAGAGGACTAAGTTGGAACCCACCTTTCAGACCAAATAGAGCGCTTGACTCTGCTGTTACTCAGCAGAAATAGGTATGGCGATGGAGCTTCCGAGGTCGAACCTCAAAGGGTTCTACAACCTAAGTATTTTTTGTTTCAATAATCGGCGTTTATATATCTATCGACTGTACATCATGCGTCCATAGAGACTGAGGACCTGATCCTAGCTTGGCAACCGGACAAATATCTCCGTTGCACCAGAACAATTTGATGTATGCTCACCATGACACGAAACAGACAATAATTCTTACTGGCACATAGCCATGACACACTTATTTGTTTTTCGTTGTCTACGTTTAGAAAGTCATTAAGAAATAGTTCGCGGGTGAGAAATACCACATCGTTGATGGAGTCGATGACCACACGTGAAAAAAAAACAGGAAAATGCGGTCTCGCGTAACATGTGTTCCATATTTTCATACAATCTATATTTATAAAAAACGAACCACTTTTTCATTTGGAAGTAACAAATTAAAGTATATTTATATATAGATTAATATGGCACTTTCATTTCATATATCTTATATTTACATGAAAACTACGCAAAAAATGAAATTGAACCTTGACAATTATCTTGATTAGCTGTTTCAGACGGATGTTATATAAAAAATATTGTTATATTATTCACATTATAATTATTATACAAACGTATTTATTATGATGCAGCGCTGGGAAAAAATTACAACAATGTAATACAATAAGCCTATTAATTTGTAGGGCGGCGTGATTCAGACTTTGTATCGAATCGATTACGTGGAGTGCACAGCGTTATTCAATTAAAACGAATTAACGTAATCAAATTATAGACAGCGATTTATGTAGGAATACTTATCTGGTACGAGGACGGTGCGTCAAATCAAGTTAACATTGTCATTTTTGTACGTACGCATCAATGTAAGTTCAATGCGTAGAACTTGTGAGTAATTATATACATGCAACACGCCTGTTATAATGTTCTTATAGATACTGCTTTTACTCTTATTTTCTATATATTAACTAAAAGTAACTATTATGGAGTAAGTATAGGACCCCGCGAACCACGTGGCGGTTTTATACGCCAAACAGTAGTGTGGAGCTCCGCAGTAAACACCAAACTAACCGCACATGTAAATTATAACTAAATACATCATATTTTTTAATCAAATTGTTTTCCTCGCATATAACCATTACCTACTGGTCTCCCAATCTCATGGTAAACTTTGCTCAACTAAGCAAACCAATTTTAAAACGACCACAGCTGTGTGCGTGTTTAGACAATAACAATTGCACCTATCAATTCCGCAACCGGGCATTATACCGTAACGTGTTATTCAATTCGACAATCACAATACAACGCAGACAAACATACAAGCCTATCGGCAGTCACGTTCGTGAGGCCCCACAGATAATATAATTAACTAGCAATATTTCACCCGCAAGCGGTCGACAACGGGTATATTCCGTTTAACGCCCGCAACGCTCGTAACCTTATGTATCGTTGCATGTAAAGCCCGTGATCCTGGCAAGCTAGCGCTCTAAGTCATAGATTACGTCACTGTTTACGAACGCGTCGCGCCTAACTTGACCATATATTAAATATAATTCTTCTGTAGCGTAGGTGACATGGACAAACATATAAACGAATACACAAACAATCAAACCCAGAACAGAAATCAAAAGTCATCATACACTTGTCTGTCTGGCCGTGGATCGAAGCCGTTACCCACGGTGACCGCTCCGCCATGCGGTCGTCAATAATATTAGTGACACAGACTGGACTTGAACACCTGCGGCCTTTTCGCGTTACTTGAACGGGACTTTTAGCAGTCGAAGGCGTTAAGTGGAAACAACCAAATGTGCAGCCGTCGATTGCATCGCGGCAAACAATACAGCCCTTGGACGCACACGTCACGAGCTAATTGGGTTTGAGACGTTCCACTCGAAGCAATCCGGTTTAGCTACCGAGGTGTCAGTTTAATTGTAATATTGAGCACAATAACACTCAATAGTGTCTGATGATGAAAACCTTTGTCCAGCGTTTGATGTTATATACAACTAGATCTGTAATGTCATAATGACGGTAAATTATCTATCTTATATTCGAAATCAAAAGTAGCGTATACGTTGACCAGGTAAATAGCTACATCCATACAAAATTTCAGGTAAACCAGACAAATGTATCGTGCGTGATTGAGTAACAAACAGACACACACTATCTAATTTTTATATATTAGTAAAACGCACACACACGCTTTCTACACTCTTAGCCCAATACTAGGATTTTCTCCCGTGTCGTGGGTGCCATGGACACACAAACATGAATACACAAACACCCAGACCCAGAACAGAAATCTAAATTCATCATTCATATTTCTGTCTACCGGTAATCGAACCCGAGACCCACTACGCGTCAGATCGGTATGGTGACCGCTCGGCCACGGGGGTCGTCAAATTAGTATTATACATAATGATCGTTACACTGTACAAGAGCTAGAACATTCCATTAAGGATATTTTAGTTATTTAAGCTATGTTTTAACGATATAAAAACGAGCTCATAATCTGATCGCTGTATGCAAAACGACCTTAAAATGTAAATGTCAGAAGTTAATTATTTTTACGACTAGTTTTCTTAGCAGACAGACAAGCAGTGCATCTGATACTAAGTCTCTGTAGTTTACCTCTGAAATCAAACTAAAGGTAGAGGTCGTAAGCTGATCAGTTAATTGGAATGTCGTTCCTAAATAAGCTGTATAACTAAGGTGCTACACAATGATCACGGATGTCTTAAGAATTAAATGATATGATATTATTTATTTTAGATAAAAAAAAAATAAAAAAAACGACATAGCAATTTATGACACGAACATCTTAGTTCTCTGGAGTTGTTTTCTGTTGGCTGTTATAAGCATTTACTTCGACCGGAGATTTACCATCACCACGAATTTAGATAGGACCCCTGTTCTATATTAATTTTTTATAGATGTCCATGAGCGGCAGTGGCCATTTACCATCAGGTTGACTTCATGTTCGTTTGCTACTTCAATGTGATAAAAAAACATTCTTTCACCACGAATAATTAATCGATTCCGGAAAAAAGGTAAAATGCTCATAATTTATCATTATTTTTCGTGTCCCATCTGAGGAGGTATGTCCTCCAACAAGTGTGAACAAAACGACTGAAACGAATGCAATTATCGCTGAGCGCAATTGTTTTATCGAACGATATAGCCGGCCAGAAAGAACAACTGACTCAATTATTTTCGTAAATCGCACCCCGGACGTACTTAGTTACATACGTACCTAGGTGTTATGATGCAAACAAGTGGATGTTTGAGTCGCTATTCAAAATATGTAAAATCATAAACGTAATACATAATAATAAGAGTATATATTAAATGTCATATAATATTTTCTAGTTTCTACCATAGCCTAGAAAAAAGGGATCCAATACAATTACAATCCAATCACAATCAGTCATATTAATTTAAGGAATTTATTTAAACACGAAATGTAACCAGGCCATAATCTTTACATTTTATGATTTGAACGTAAGCTTTGTTATTATTTAAAAAAATACCGATAACATTCGTTCAATATAATATAATGAAAAATATTTTGATACAGATATTTCATGTGCGTTCCCGTCAGTGCGTCGGCGTGTGTAGTTTGACGTTATTGAGCCCCATTCACAGATTCCTTATCACAATATTGAAATAGCAACATTGCGTATAAACCGCACTATCGAGCGGCGAGCTGACCGCTATCGAAGGTGCTCCCGTCCTATCTGAACGGATGTTTATATAAGTGATAGGCAAACTTTCAGCAGTTTATTAACCTCTTGACTTTGAACTCGCCACTATTGATATGTAGCGTAATAACATCGCTCGTTTTCGTCACCGTTAAATTTTATTACGGTCCCGCCGCTCATTCATAAAGCGTTGACTTATCGCGACACCGGTTGTAGAAATTTTTTAACGTAAGATAAACTTTAATATCGCAACAAGTTAGTTTTCAGTATAACGTATGCACCAGGCCGATATAAGGTTAAGACATATCGTAACTGAGAATTTTTAAGCGTCTAAAATATTTCCATTTATTTTCCAGTTTTATTACATCACAAGCAATTCAGACAATGGTGTACAGGACGAACTATACGTAGTCAATTTATACCCTTTTTCCGTGAATCACCGTCGCCTCATACCGTAGGCATACGTACACGTCAAGTTCACTCGCACTAAACTCGTACTTTTAGAGCAAACTATTAGTTTACGATAACAAGTTATCTCGCATCATTTAACTATCGTCACTGACGACTTCCGTGTAAGTAGTGTAGAGTACTTACTATAATTATCCTCGTGGATTATATACGGCACTAATGTCAGGGTAAAAAACAAACAAGATAACTAGGCAACAGCTTCGGATACAAATAATTTTTTAAATGCTCTATTATAATATTTATTAAACGAAGTGTTTTAATTACTATGTCGCGCCAGTTCTTGAGAAATTCTTGTGCGAGAATGCATAATATCATATGAGCATGTAGCTTAGCTGATTTAACTGGTCAACGAATGCCACGAAGACTTCAAACTGATATTAAATAGAAAAGATCTCCTGCAAAACCATGAGATCTTCTATAAACGAATAACTGCCTTTAAGAACCATGTTAAAAGACTTCATATTATATTTATACCAAGCCGCCCATATCACAATCTAGTACCAGCTTTAATTAACGATGTGAAAAAATAATTTTGTGTATGAGAGGATTTAGTAACGAACTTACTGAATCCTCTCATACACAAAATTATATATATAATTTCGATGTCTAGTTAATTGATGTAACGATTTTTAATTGTAGTACCATTATGATTCACATCATACTGTCATATACTCAAATATCTATCGGTTAGATGAAAAAGTGCATATTCGACTAGATCCAAAACAGATATCGAAGTTAACGCTTGGAGTCGAAAGAGGGTTCTTATTAACCGACCTCAAAAAGGAGGAAGTTCTCATTTGTTTTTTTTTTATTTTTTTTTTTATCAGACCGGTATGACCACGCTACGGCTACATGTGACACTATATAACACTATATATTAATACTTATACCACGTAAATATATTAGTCATCTAATGCATCAAAACTGATTCACTTTACATAGTTTACTGCGAAGTTATTAGCTTATCGACGACGTCAGCGGGTGAACGGTTGAAATAGAGAGTGGGCGGTTATCGTCCACTGCGCTTGCGTCTCTCAAACGTCACCGAATATCTAACGTTTACGTCATGCTAGGATTTTAGTATAGCAATTCAATTGTTTTATCCTACTTTCTACGTAATCCTACTGCGTTGAAAGCGTTGACGTACGTACATATAGAATCAATTTAAACAGTAAAAAATGCTATCAACTCATAGAACAAGCATTGTCAAGTTATAAAAGTGAACAAATAAAAAAAATACAGACGAGTTGAGAATTTCCTCCTCCTCCTTTGAAGTCGGTTAAAAAGTAATGGACCATAAAATTAACAAAATTTTCACATGTGTCATAATAAATTGCACAATCTTTGGATGAATTTGAGTTTACGTATTTCCAAACATTTGCCCATCAAAAAGGGGGGAACTTTGCACAAAATACTTTTAAGTGAAGACAATCAATTAAAATAGCGCTTTGCACGATTTACGACATCTAATAAAATAAAACAATTTATCATTGATGTTACTAGAATTTTAAGGCTAGAATTATTTGTGCAATCATCGCGAGCAATTGCTTATTAGATGTGACCGTGGGCGTGACACAAACACAAATCATCGTTACGCGGTGTGCGAGTGCGAATCGACGAGCCGCTCGGTTCGTGCAAATAATAGGTTCAAATACCCGAGCCGCTGACGAAAACCCCGACCGAATCTGCGGATACGTTCCGCTAGTGTGTGACATGGATGAGAGATGTGAGTGAGCGCGTGGATGCGACAAATTCGAACATATACACCACACACATTATGTTAGAAACATTTATATAGATCGGTAAAATCTAATTATAAATTAGAAATAATACTCAAGGTACAATGTTGCACATTGATTTGTAAAACATTGTACGAAATGAGGATTATAACAATGAACAGCCTTTGGTTTTAGATACGGGTTTTTGGATTATTTTTATAGGAAACATTCAACCCAATGAGCGCAATAACAATTGTATTCTCTTGGAGTACGCAATTCTAGAGATCTAATAAATACATACTACGTAATTTTCTTTAAGTAACTAGTTTTTTTTGTCTACTTCAGTTGAACAACCATGTCTAAGATGTCGCAAAACTCGCAAATCAACTTTGAGTATTAAAATTTCATCATTTGCCAGATTTATCGATGACTCAAAATGACACCATAGGTTACTTGTACTACACTCGGATGACTGGTCCGCCCTTCGCTGCAGCCTCGCGGGTGGTTGCCTACAGGCCGCATGCCATATCCGTTGATAGTTTCTTAATCTATGAGATCAGCGGTGAGTCACAAGCCATTGCCACATCAGATGACTCAGTGCACCGGTGAATGGGAATGGGAAATCCATTGTTTCTCGCCGCGTCCTTAATTCGGCTCAGCTGTTATGATAATAGTGTGCTGCCGATTTGTGTGGTAATTCTATTCCATTTGTTAACAGTTATTAAAATGTGTTGTTGGGGTAGAAGTTACGAACGAAACGGTGGATGTTAAAGCAAATTTTATGTACTAAAAACCGTTGCCCTTAGAGTAAGGAAGGAATCATTTCATTAATATGTAAGCAATAAACTTATAGTCAGATGTTTCGAACTTATAGGCAACAACACGTGTGAAATAACTAGATAATCATTATATTTATTTCTTGGGACTTAAAGATATTTAAAATAATAATAGATTTAGTTTGTATTAAATACAGCAGTAGCTTATCTATATTGAGGCACTAAATTAACAATAACAATATGACACTTATATTTACGTCGCTGTCTGACTATAACTTCGTGTGTGGAATTTAATGAAAACAAAACTTTCTGATACTTTATTTACACGTAGCATTTGTTCCGAGTTCACATTAATTAATGCATAATTAGGTTCAAACAATAAGCAAAACAATATTTCTTCCTGCTGTACAATTTATTCAGTCATTGTATTGATAAAGTAAACCAAATATTTTGACAAAATTAAGTACAGTTAAACTAAAAAAAATTAACGTATATAAATAATGTGTTAAATGCCAATTGTAATATACAAGTACTTCATAAAAATACCCTCAGGAAAAATCTATAAACTAAACATACGTGTAATACGTCATGAGGTTTGTTATACTATTTTTCTTGTGAACAACAAGGATAATATAATAATATGTATTATTTTAATACAATGTATTACGGTAATAGGTATTGCGGATCCAATTTTTTCCGGTCGGGTAAATCCGCGTGACACATCCGTAATCCCACGCGTTTCTGGCGGAGTTTGTTTTATCCTATTTTCATATTTTGCACCGGACCTTAGTTATTGTTCGGTTCGTTGTTCAAGGTTCTGTGATTGTGTTTTCAAGGTTGGAGCTTGCACATAATTATTAAGTTTCGACTTCGGATTCGCTCCTGGGAAAGGTTGTTCATTGCTTTGTCTGTCTATCTGTTTCTATATGAGTAGTGTTCTGTAGTCATAAGAGACACGAGCAAGTATAGATCTCTTCAAGTTCATGTTATTTGCATTAGATAAGTGATATATAGATGAAACACGTTAATCTAAAAGTGGCTTATTTAATCTAGAATCGAAGTTTGGCCACTTACAGAATCACTAATTTAAAAAAAATATAATTTAAAAAATGCCGGCATTAACCTGCCTCTATTTCGCAAACAAAGGCCAATAAACATACTATTTATGGGACTTTTGAAGATATTATGCCCCTAATCTTGTTCAGCGCATCTTCTCCGTAACAGGACTTATAGCGGCATCCTAAATCACAAACGGGGAATCAGATGTAAAACCGACAGGTGCGTGGAGAGGAACTTGTTAACATATACTCAGCCTAACCATTAACCAGTCAGCGCACGAGATCGCGTTGTATGTATGCATGTGTTTCGTAGATTGAAAACTGAGCGGAGCCAGGCTTTGTGGTAACATCTGTCCATGGTATAACTCATTTAAAGTTTTAGCTTATCTGACGACCGATTGAAGTAAAGACGGGAACTTCGAGCGACAGAACTCAAATATATCAAATGAAATGAGTTATTATTAGTGTCCGACCGAAACTGGTTTTTCAGCGGAAACCGAAACCGAACTTTCGGCCCTGCTCTCACTTTCGGCCGAAACCGAAACTTACGTCAACATATTTTAAATTACTATTAGAAACTGAAATTTACTGTATTTTTTACACATTTATTTGCATGTATATACAGGCAGTTAAATAGTATAATTAAATAAAAATAATTTCATCAAAATATGTAACAAATATTTTTTTTATAATATGAATTTCTGAACTAAATAAATATATTAAAGTAAATAAGAGTTCGTTTTCGAAGTAATCTTTTAAAAAAGTATCAGTCAGTTAGAAAGACGCACAATAATTCACGAAAACACGCTTCGGTGCGGCCGATTGTAGCGGCCATTTTGGCCGAAACCGAAACTAGATTTTTGGTCTAATCTGGCCGAAACCGAACTTTCAGTCGATCAATACTTATAATCAAAAATAAAGAATAGGAGCGTCTGTATAAAACAAACAAAAATGAAAAATATGCTTTGAATTTAATTTAACGTAATGACTTATTACGTTTCACGTGAAAAACACAAAGTTACAGCCTTAAACCTACTCAAAACGCAACGTACTCTTGTTACTAACATTCGTATGTCGATGCCGAGAAATAAATATTTCGTTCGGGCTGTTTAGAGCAAAAAATAGCGAGTTGAAAATAGGTACAGCCGCCGCGGCGCGCTCAGTTCACGGCAATTGCAATCAGCTGATTCATTCGTCGGGCAGGCGCTAGGCGGCCTTGCATGCAATGCAACGTCTGTCATTGACTCTAATTATTGTTTAGCAGGATATTTTCGCGGTACAGCGGACAAAAGCCGATAGATAAACGCACGAATCAACCAGTCGTATTGTACTCGCTCCCTCGTTGACTAACTTTCAATATTCGTTTCGAGTTTGTTTGAAATGAGCTCCCCCGCGCAACTAGCGATGTACACCCTATTGGAATTTGATTTTTAAACGCTGCGCCTGAGCCCTACATGTAATTAATATACTTAGTGTGGTATGTATCATATTCAGTTAAACACTAAGTACAAGGTAAACTATTACTTATTAAGTTTACGTGAAAGACACAATTCAATTAAAACTGTTTCATATTTCAAGGTTCTACAAATAAACATAAAGCAAAAACAAAGGTAATGGCAATGAAAAACACGATATTATCTTTTATGTTTAATGTTTCAATTACGTATAGCCGCAATACGATATTATATTAAATTTATCGATTAAAATTATCATTAAAATGACGAAGGATAATTTGCAACGTGGTTAAAATACGAGGTTCAAGGATAAGTTCCTGGACTTGCAAGATTGTAGCGGCAATTGCAAATATTGTCGTTTGTATGCACGGGCATGGCTGAAAACGGTACAGTCGAGAAGAGTCGTCTCATACAAATGTGAACAAAGGATGGTCTTACGTTGTATCTTGTGTCATCTCGTTAAGAAACATGATTAGGAATGGACCGAGCACTCGGAATTTAGTTATATAGATGTCAAATTCTACAATCGGTTGGTAACCGTAATATAGTATGGACAAAAAGATTATAAGCAAATGAGAAACGGAAAAACTATGATGAATGAAACTAGTATTAATACATGCGATAAAAATGTCGTCGATCAAGTTTCGGAAGCAAGGTGACATCTGCGACCCAAAGGTGACCTGAGCCCGTACGCAGTTCGACGAACTCCGTGTACCTTTGCGGTAAGCTGATTAGACAGTAGCTAAGTTATTATTTATGGTGTAAATCATGTATTCTTATTGCAATTGAGCGAGATACTATACAATGTTAAACGGTTATGGTACCTAATATTTACTATCGCCATATAAACAGCTAATTCGATATGAGATTTGAATTTTATTACGTTCCCTAGAAATACAAAGCGCGAAACAAGTGTAATAAACGTTTAATCGAGACCAAGTAAAGGACCTAACTACGAGTCGTAAAGTTTTTACAAGAGACCGTGAGGTGCGCGGAGAAATTAGCTCGTTACATGGGCGTCGGTAACACGAGTTTAGCAACAATGTATTGGAGCGGTACTTTGTTAAAAAGAAATATAAAATAAGAGTGGCACGACGAAGCGTATTTACCCCCACGGGCGGGCAATAGAGGCAGCCGCCAACTAATTGCGAAAAACGAGATTAACGCTCACTATACAGGCACTAAATGAGGATAGCTCTGTTTACCGCCCCGGTTTCGTTCCTTTTACAACACCACTAATAGACTTATTTTATTACGGAGAAACGCCGAGATAACATTTATATTTAGCAACTTAGTAATCATCGTTAAACCGACACCATTAAGTGTCCGACCGACTGTGTGAATTGAATGTGTGATTAGTTAAAGCATAGGCAAGTTATTCAGACACCGATCCATTTAGTTAATTGGATTAATGAGAAATTTTATAGGCAATAAGTTAACCTATACAATGCTGTCGTATTCCATTTAGAAATGGATACCGCCGCCGGTAAGGAACTCCCGGGAGACGACTTCCGTGTCGACTCATATTTTTGTATCAAGAATCTAGTCCTGTTCGAGATAAGAAGTATAGATTCCTATGTATGAATATAGTATGCTTTGCTATGTGTACATGGTATTGCAATACATCATGAGGTTATTGTATCACGCAGTTTCAAAAGAGGCATCAACAAGAAAACAGACTGGACTCAAAAATGATTGGCAACTGTTATCACAGGAAAAAAAGACGATTGTTTCTCTTTGAAACAAGCAAAGGTTTACGGGTAAATAACGATATTTATAGCCCATCGTTTGGCTTATGAGCGCCTCGAAAAACAAAATTGATTCATATAAATACACAAGCAAACAGTAACAAACACAAGGACATGGTCGATACTCTTGATATAAATTTTTAAACGAGCGAACCGGTAACCAAACGCGAACCTATCACAAAAATAACATATCGTTTGCTACAACAATATTGATTTACAAAACAATTTCTCCGACCGCAATAATTTAATACATCCAGCACGTCTACATCGGATGCGGATCTCAGAAAGTTGTTTGCGAGACGTATCTATACTTCTATACTAATCTATACTATCTATACTAATATTATAAAGCAGTAGAGTTTGTTTGGTTGAACGCGCTAATCTCAGGAACAACTGGTTCGAATTGAACAAATATTTTTGTGTTAATAATAAATTTATCAAGGCTTTAGACTACATAACATCACGCTATGCTAAATAATAAGAGTGGAGCAGCAACGAAAAATGTCGCAAAAACGCGATTTTTTTAATTTTCGGAAGCTTCCCTTGCGTACGCTGCGTAAACGGTGAAAGTTACGCAAAAATCATGAATTACGAAATTGTTCCCCTTTAAAAGTTCCAAAAATAAGTCCGCGACAGCATATGTCTAGCTTTTAAGGTTTCGCTATAACGTTTTTTATGGTATTCAAATTAGTCTTAAAATAATACATTATTTAGCGAAGGTGTTTTACTATGTTTCATGTTCATAAAATATTTTTTAGTAGATTGTTCACTAATAAACGCGGGTGAAGCTGCGTGGCACAGCTAGTTTTGTATATAGTCGGTTACGTACCGTGTCGAGAAATCATAACAAACTGTAATCTATCACCGTATGAACGTACGGTAAGGTCGGTAAGTGTATCGCCCTTATTCAGGTTACAAACCGCAGCAAGGAGGTAGGAAAGGCTCGTTAGATTAATAGAAGTGTGCTTAGGAACCATTTAAGACTAGACACCCTTTGCAAGTAAGGCGTCTAGTCTAATAAAAGGAGTATGTGGTTAAGGCTCGCCCATTTTTATTATATGTTTTTTTTTTTACTGTCGACTTAATGATATGTGGTGACTAACGCTCGTGGACATCTAAAAACCCCAGATAGAATAAGAATCCTACCTAAAGTCGACTATAGATGCGTTGTTATCACTAAGGATTAGGTGGAACGTCTAGTATTAATTTTATCCTTCAAAATAGACTATCGCAGCGATCAATGTTGTTGTTATCATCTAAATAGACGTGCAGGTGTTGATTCCGGGATCGAACGACTTAAGTTTTGATAAAACTCTTCAGCAAAGGTGTATCTTTGTACTCCAAAATTTCTTCCTTCTGACGCAGTCGGATAAATACATCTAAACTCTGTAAGGCGTGCTTGTTGCATCCGACCGTGTAACGAAGACACGTTTGCGTATAAAACTTTATTACCTAATAAAATTAACACTGCAGCCGCGGTAATTGTCAACTTCAATTACTCTTGAGACGCGGTCGTTTGTTTCAAAAACATTTTCAATAATTTACAGATTTTTTAGCAACTAATCGGTGTTTAATGGCCACAATAACCTTAAACCATTATTGCAATTTCATCTGCGTAACATAGCATCTTAAAATTGCTCCAATCTGGTCTTGAGCGTGCAAACAAAAATATTGTGCTCACTCGTGACCGGTATTTACCGGACACAAGTGCGCATCACCTACTTTAAAACGACCGAAAAAATAGTAAAAAGTGAAGTCTGAATCAAATTACTTAAACAATCGTGTCCGGTAAGATTAACGCGGTATCGGGCGACAAGGGGACAACGGTGGCTAATTGTTGGTAATCGGACAAACGAGATTACCGACCGGACTGCCCTCGTACGGACGAACACGTTTCCACTTCACTACTCCGTACGGAAATATCGGAGTATCTAGTATTGGAGTTAATATATTTGCATTTGATTTTTTTGTTAAATTTTTATTTCTATTCACATTTTTTTTACAAATTGGATATAGTTAAAAGATAACGTACCTATCCGTTATCATTACCTGGACTACACTACTAAAACTACGAAACATACATCTAAACTTTTGTAAATCATCTTTAAATTTATTTCATATCTTATTATATCCGATTGCATCATTCCACACCATCATGTTCGCGGTCAAAAATACATTTTCAAACCAGCGTTAAATGGAAACGCACCGTCACGGCAACAAAACGGGACGCCCGGCGGCCGGCCCGGCACCGGAATCCGACGCCCGTCCCAATCGCGCCTGACGCAATCCAATTACTAACGGGGAATTGTTGTTTTAAAAACGGAATTTTTCACGCTACACTCGCAACCCCATCTAGGATTACACGTTTTTCCAACCGAGGCTCGCTTTAGTTTTCAGGTCGGGAATTAAGAAGACGACTCTAAGTCAATTTTGCGACCAACTGGATAATTTTGTATAGGACTAGTTAGTGAAAGATACATTTAACATCAATTAAAAGAAATTAGTTCTAAACGTGATAAAGATAAACAATTATTTACAACTATGATATACTTAGGTCACGTTATAAGTACAGAGAAACGTGGTTGAGACCCTAAGCGTATGGCGTTATCGAGTTACCCATGAGTATCCGATGACCAGTTTGTTCTTTTTGCTCCCATGACTACCACTACCTACTTAAATATCAATTTCAACAGCTTTTAGGATCGCTTACATAGCGGCTAATAAAAACAAAACTCGATAGAAATAAATCAAAACATTGCGGGTAAATAAAGGGTGAGGGCAGTATCGTCCATTATTAAGCAATTCTAAATAAGCAGCCACTCGGCAATACAATAATATCTTACAAACTTAGAAATTAATTAAGAGCACGACAAATCATATTTCTCTTAAAATTGAATGAAAACATTATTTCGCGAAGGAAATGTAAGCAGCGGGGCGGATTGTTTTGTAATGTTTATATTTGTATTGACATCATAATTTTATTGGCTATTGTTTACGTCTAATACAATCTAGTTAAGCACTGAGCTTATAATCTGGGTTAAGCTTTAGTCTACTGTAAATAGTGTATTAAAATCCGTTTCAAATAATCGTTGGAAGTGAGAGTCCAATTAAAATTTCATAGAATATAGTTAATACTGCAGATTTAGTTTAAAACGGAATGCTGAGTTGTGTGCTCTACATAAAAAAACTATAATTTCTAGAACTCAGTAGTATATTAAAATAGTAATAACAGCTAAAATAGCTTGTAAAAGAGGCTTGCACTCTAATACGAGCTAGCTATTTACTCCCAAGTTTTCCTTAAAATATATTGTTGGTAGTTAAAATTTAATTTACTTACCAACGTTTTAAGCTGAACAACTTAATGACAAAACTACTTATAAAAACTACGTAAGTTTATTGAAACCTTATACTCCCTTCGCTGGGTATTTAATATTAATTGGATGACCTATAAAACAGGACAAGGCTAGCCAATTACTCCAAATCAGGTTATGGTATACGTTACAATTACATAAAAGGTACCTACGCTAATTTATGTTCGGATCGTAAGCGTATAAAGTTTAATTTATGGTTTTAAATTCAATTTACAAATATTAGTCTATTTTATTTATATCTTATTATTTAAAGGCAGTTGTTTAGTGCAGTAGGATAATCATCAACCATACAACTTGATTTAACCACCACAGTGGACTATGGACTGAACCCCTTCTCGCTCTGACGGTAGACCCGCGCTGAGCAGAGAGACAGTAATGGGTTTACAATAAAAATTAAAACACCACATTAAATTACTGCAACAGCAAACGGCAATATGAAAATTGAAAAAAGAAATAGATTTAAAATAAACGATTAGATAAATAGGATACGATATGGAATCAATATGTTTCTTTATCATAGTCAGAACTATGGTGGACCTTATACCATCAACTTTGATGGATTATTTATATTGACTATATAGACCTTATGCATATATATAAGGCACTTGTTTCACAATGTTTTGATAAAATCGGATATACTTCAAAAGACAAATAGGACACTGAACGATCATATGAGACCAAATCGATCTACCCTCAACCTAACTCGAAGGAGTAGTAAATTTCTCAAAGCCCTTTGAACCTCAAATCACAATAAACTGAATGTCCTTCAGAAAATTCCATTACACAAGAAGTCAGTACACAGGCACACGTGTATTCCATATAACCATATACACGTATTTACGAGCGCTATGCACTTAGAGCGGTGCGGTGCGGTGCAATGTTACTTAATCGTCTCCTTGAAACAGTTTATTATCAGGCGAGTTGTGGACGCGACACAAATTTCGCCGGTAAACACCATTAACTGATACAAGTCTTATATAGACTGCGATTAAAAATATGTTACTTGGAATGCGTACGCTGTCATGAGTGACCGTTCAAATAGGGAACAGCGGATCGATACAGTGGAATTAACACCTACAGTTTGTATATAAGAAAATAATATAGTTTAGATTTGTCATTAAAAAAATGGAAAAGAGAATAATACAGATTAACTATCCTTTGAGAAATCGTTAAAAATAATATAAATAACGTTTGGGATGATCACGCAACTTTACTTGACGACGCAAAATAGAACATGTATATATGTATAACCCATTATCATTTCTTTGCTTATTCATCCAAGCAGGTTAACATTTGAAAAGTCTGAACTCGGTTTGACCAAATATATGCAAAAATATTAAAAAAAACACATTTGATAATGCGCCGGATATTCGTACATTACTAGATAACTCAAACAACCAATATAAATAAAGTTTATTAGGTCCAAATAAATAAGGCTATGTTATGATAAGGGACTAGGAAGAGGAAGACTACCTAGGTAAAAAGAAACTATGATAACGATTTAACGTCAAGCGTAATTTCCTTATTCGATTTGATAATAAATACGCAACAGCAGAAACCGCCAAAAGAACGCGCTCCAAAACCGTCAAAACAGTAAAATGTGCTTCAAAATTCGGACGCAACAGAGTGTTTACACGAAAGAACGGCAAAAGTGCGACCGTAACGATGAAACGTCGAGAGCCACGGCCGATTCATTAATTAAACAGCTATCAACGAGCGAAGAGTTCCCATTCCCGCGGAAGTTTCAATACGCCATCGGGGTTAACTGTGACAAGGTTGTAGACAGAGGACCACCTGAGAAACGACGTTGTAGGCAACGTAAACGTTTCCGAGTAAATCATGTTCGCGACCAGTATACGATGGCCCCCGAGGAGCTATTGTGCTCGCATCAGTACGGTATGACGTCGCGGCTCTATATAAACAAGCCGTAGATGAAGGTTAAGCGACGTCAAGTAAATTTTAACACGCAATTAGTAACCCAGCGGACACCTTGGCACCGATAGCCTAGGTTGTTCAGGGACTTTCAGCATGAAGCGACTTGAACTTAAAAAAATCTATTTATCAGAATTCGATACTTCGAAGTACGTCTTCAATTGATACAATAGTTCACAACTGAACGGTTATTTTTATTTATCCTCTTACTATTCACTAGTTTTATTGTTGGGGTGGTTAACGCACTTTTTTCCGTAATAGGCCTCTGGCAACAAATGTCGATCATTGTTTTTGTGCACGCAATCTGTCGGTTATGTTATGAACCGTACGATATAGCGAAACTTTATCGTTGCCGCTCTAATTCTTTTCAATGAGAAAATTGTTTTAACTGCCGTAAACATTGTTTTGCCGCGATATATCTGGGTGGTTATTTTGTTAAATATCCGTTAAAATGTGTAGAGAAATAATTGTCGAATATAATTGCTTGGGTCATATAAGGAAAAGTTGATACAGTTAAGCCGTAGTTCATCACCGTTATTATTGCCTTAGCAACGAGACTTGTAACAGATAAAAGGGATCAGAGTCCATAGACTGCCTCGTTCTCTAAATATGGTTTCGTAGACATCATTTTGAGAATTTATTGAGGGAACTGGATGGGATGTAGGTATTTTTACTCACGGTATTTTACTTTGCCGCTTAGGGACATAATAATCGAGTTTTGATTAAGACACAACTTTGAAAAATCAAAACCTGAAATTGGAACACCGGTTCCGTATGTCGCAACGGTCGAAATTACTCGAAACACGCCATCACTGCGCTAGGTCATAAACGATTCCAATTATTATCTTTACACAGATCACGCAGAGCCGTCGTTCAGCCAAGTGATCATAAGGAAGTGGTAGACCGGTGTGACTCATTAGCATTTACGAGTGACGCTGGCATAGCGACACGGGGGAGCGCCGTGCAACCCGTGCTTAGCCTGCGGTCGGTGCCAGACCGTCGTGTTCCGCTTGACGACAGCGCTGTTTCTATTGAATACCATGTGATACTTTGTGTAGCGACACTGGCTGGTCTACACTGTGGACGATGTAACGGTATAGACTCTTAGATGAGTCACTTTTCGGACAGATTCGACGGTGTATGCGACTACAAGTATTGCGTTTGATTGGTCAATATTCACGTTGTTTAGCTTGGACAAGGACAAAAAGAATAGTGTGATTATATGTATTTGACATTTAACCGCGTATAGACCGCGATTCTTGTCTTATACAACATAATATTTCTTGTTTCCATGAGTTGATCTTGGTTAGCAACGATTAAGAGATTAATTCCATATGGACTGCAATGACATCCTGAGGTTTTATTCACTTTGCTTCTAACCAAGAAGAATAAAAGGCGATCGCGCACCTGATTTTTAAAGAGCATTTGTTTGTCTAGCAATATATATAATAAATATGACTTAACCAGGTCGAACTTAGCTAAGGTAGATTATATCACAAGTGTTGCTCAACACAGCATTCAATGCCTATTTTGCTATTTTGCCTCGCGAGTATTTCGTCGAATATTAGGTGTCTATTTGGTTACCTACTCCGTCTGTTTATACTATGGCCGAGCCGACCACCCCGCCCGGTTGACGCCCGCACAATAATCCGGGTGGCAACAGTACGAGCGTGACGTCCCGCACTCACCTTGACTCAGTTTAGTTGGCCTGCTTGCACTACACTATTTGCGAACCGTGTACCGTTGATTATTCTTACATCGCCTCTCGTGAGCACATACACCTTATCAACTCTGGATTTTTTTCGTAGCGATTGCATATCGTCCCCGCCGAGAAACCAAACAAAGGCATGAAAAAAATTCCAGTATCTCTGCGAAACGCACACATATGTAACCAACACATGGTACTTTATGTATACACGTTAATTATTTTGTATGTTATAATTACCTCAATGTGTGTTATCTCAATGTTTTTCTATACTTGTTCCTTCTTGTAAGTAATTACTTATTACCGCAAAGGTCACCAAAGAAAATTTCCTAATGAGAAATTACCAAGTAATTGCGTCATTAAGTACACGTATGACGCTTTCTACGTTTATTTTTGTATCCTAAGTAGACTTCGTGGACAGGACATTCACAAAGATAAGTATACGGAATATCAAAACCAAAACAGATATCAAAATTCTTTATGTAAACGGAATGCTCGGCCGAGGACGGAATCTGTGACGGGATGCTGTTTAACCAAATTTATTTATAGGTTTTATAGCCTGTAATAGTATTGCTTGTGTATATATAATTAATGTTTTAACATCGAACACTCAGTAGCAACGCATCTGTGGTCAAGGCAAAGGTTCGAATAAGATCTTATCTGATCTTATCTTATATGCAGCATGAACCACTTAGATGAACTGCATGTACGTTTACTACTACTTTAAAATTAGAAAAAAGTGTGTGTGTGTTCTTATGTACACGCTTTAGAAGTTATACTTTTTGGCGTAATAAGATAAATATGTAAAAAAAAAACTTTCACCTTATTCTACGTTTAGATATTATAGATAAAATGATACTAACAATAGAAAAAAAGGTATTTAATACATTGAAAGTTTTACCATAACGCATTATTTAGTTAAATAAATTTATTTAAATATCACAAAAAAAAACTACATAATTAAAGAAGTGGACATTTTTATGTATTATAAAATAAAAAGAAAACTAAAATTTTGACTATAGCTAACTTTAGGGTGTCGGTTTTTCGTGACGGTGTGCGCGCACATCTTAAAAATGTACTCTTATATCATTTTTTCCTAACGCGCCAAAAGTATAACGTCAAAAACTACCTATGACTTATATCCATCCATAACTGCATTTTCCAGCTCGTCACGTGTGACTATTGTTTTACAAAAGTATTTCGTAACACAATACGTAGCGCTCAATATAATTACGAGAAAGATATTATTGTGTAACGGTGGGTGCACCAAACGCGGTCATATTGTTTTCACATACACCTAGTTGCGCAGTAGCACACGCGTCATACCTACATATCCATGACTTACTTAAGAGTAAGCAAGTTTTTTTTTAGTTATAAATAAACACGTGTCGAGGTGTAAATTAAGGTCACGTCAGCTTGTTTATTAAATTGCAGCGAATGTTACATCATGCGTTTATTATTTTGTAATTGTGGTCGCAATAAACAAATATTTTCTTGTAGTGCAAGCAATTGGGATTCAATGATTGGATGATAATACATACACCTGACGCAGAACTAGATTCTTTTTTTTTTTATATAAATATGAAATAGCAAACGAGCTAGCAGCCCGCCTGATGGTAAGTGGTTACTACCGCCCATGGACAGGTGCGTTGCTATTCCCGAGGACTGAGATGGTCGCCTCATATAAAAGTGAGCCGGCGACCACACCCTTCCACCGAAACGCAAGAATTGCTTCACGCTAGAAATAGGTGTGGCGATGGTACTTCCCCGGTCGAACTACATTAGTTCTACCACCTGGCAAATTTGATTGGCTATTTGATTTAATGCATTCGAAGGAATCAAAAACAGACAAATCACAACAAACTATTACAAGTAACTTGACTTATAGTACAATATCTAAAATCAAGTAAAAAACATAAATGACTAATCAATCAGTACTTCTAAGTCAGTTTTCCATAATATAATAGTTCATTCACATCAATACAATTGCGGTAAGCCCCGCCAGTATTCATTTTTAGTATGCAATAATATAAAAGATATAAACAACAAGACAGTCATATGAGTCTACGATCTTCAAACGTTTTAATAATATTTAAATCATCGAAACTATTGACGCATTACACTAATAGAATATTAGCCTTTATGTATACATAATGAACCAGATCCCGTGTATATATTAATATTTTTTGATGTAACATTCCGAAACTTAGAATCAATCGAATTCCAATCACAACAATCAACAGTCACGCCATCCCAAATCGTTCTCCCAGCAACGCTATGAAACGTCTCGACAGCACCACGTACGATAGGAACGCGGTGTTTTCTTTTCTCTAATCACCGCGTCGCATTCGAGATATTGCAATTAATTTGCACAGATAGCCGTCGCGTTATAGTCGAACAGCTGATGCTCGTTCGTGTCTCACCGACACGATACTATTAATGCGGCGAAAGCGTGGTAATGACAATGCCAATCGTAATTGCGCCGGTACACATCTGTGGGAAATTTGTTACTTAATATCTGTTAATTTTCTTACTCGGTTGAATCTCAAGTCGCTTGAACTCTCACCTGTGAAAAAATCTGACCTATCATAAATGTAAGCTCTTAGTTATTTATATTATCACTGTTGTCTATTGTGTTTAAATAAAATCCAGTTCTATAATTACAAAGTAAACTTTGTAGTTGGTACCATTTTGTTTAGTAACAGTTAGCAACAGTATACTATTATGTGGTTATGGTAAAATAACGGTTAGGACGAACGGACAAGCGCAATGCGGCTGATCGCAATCGCTCCACACGACGACCACGCGTCTACGGCGCCAAATTTTTTGTCTCGCTCACACGTGCAGTTACGAATAATCTTAACTCTTCACGTCACAGGTACGTCTTGGAAGCTGAACTGGACGTTACGTCCAACGTGCGTAAAACGTGCATTATTCTTATCGTAGAATGAAATAAAAACGCCATAAATCATCTTCGATAGACTCAGAAGGGGGTCAGTGAAGTAAATCTAGAGTCAGTAACCGAACTATAAATATTGATCGGAGCTCTCCTTGACTCGAATCGGCGGCTCGTTGCCGGCCGGTTGCGAAATTCGCCCACAACCGTTAGTCATTGTCGCCGATTGCATCTAGCATCTAGTGCAGCGGTTGCTTCATAACAACCGACGCGATCCAATTGCGCACTTTTTTTCGACTGATCGTTGGATATTTTGCCGCCAATCGGGCATAAAATATTAATGATCATTCGGTGGCATTGATTGAGCAGTTACGAAACAAGGTAAACAATATGCAAAAGCGAAGTGTAATAAAGGTGGCAGACCTCTTCGTAGGTCAACTGCTGCAGTAGCGCGACTACATAAATTTCTGCCTTATAACAGCGATTACATAAGATATTGTATTATGATTTGAAAAGTGTGATAAATAAAGTAAGTAATAGTATAGGTACAGCAAAACATATGTGATTTACTTCTGTTAGGGTCTTAGTAAGACTATTATCAATGAATATCAGGTAGATCACACATTCGTTTGCTGCGCTACATAAAAATGTAATAATAATATTTTTCATCTAGTGTATTTCACTTCTTGAAATAAATTTGTACATTAAGTAACATCAAACTATTGCACACTTACTATCTACGTAGCGTGTCACATGGACTTTTGTGTACACAAATAAATAAACATGAACACTTGATGTTCTTTTCCAGTCGTTTAAAAGTAGATAAAGTGACTCCCCCCTTGGGGGGAATTTGCGTTTCGCCATTGCGGATCCATTGTCAGTCAGCGGAATGTCCGATACATGACGCAACCGGGTCATTCGAAACCAATAACTTGGACGGCGAAACCGCAAACTAGTACGAATGAACGACTGCTACTACCTACTGAAATGGTACACTTATTCGTACAACAGATCCGGACTGCGGCTGAGTTTTAAATAATGGAATGGTGGTCAACTGACGCAGACGTCCATCTGGCTTCGAGTCGCCAGTTCTGATTGTGAACATCTCCACCAAACCTCGGTTCAAACGCTATTAAGTTAATTTGGTCACAGACTACTACTAGATCAAAACTTACTAAAAAAAGCTTATGTATGTCATATTAATAGAAAAAAAAGTGTGCGATGGGTCCAGGATGATTAATATCGAATATTTTATGGGTTTTAGCGTTAATAATTATGATGTACTGCTTCTTAGAAGACGCAATTGGAAACAAATTCGGAAGTCACATAGCTAGGAAGTATAACGTTTACACGTATACGGACAGCGTAATAAGCTAATAAGCAATAAATTGTCCATTTACCGAAAGCAAATTTAACAGGAAAATCAAATCGTTTATTATTGAATTGAAGGTCGTTAAAACATGATTATATCAAACGGGTAAAACGAAAAATAAACGTCTTAGGTATAGATATGGTACAACGCTAAACATACATACGAGTACAAGTTTTCATTAAGAATATTCAACAGAAAAATATAAAGAATTCAGCTAATAGAGCAAAAATATATTTACATTGGCATGTTTATTTAAGGTCAAAATACAACAAGTGTATTTGTAGAGTGGTAGGAGGTATTACGTTATATTATAATAAATTGATGTTGAAGGCTCGAATGGTAGTCGAGAGGTTGATAAATTTTGTTTACACCTACGCGAACCATTGTCGAGGGCAGATAATAAGGACACCCACACTCGCTCCTTATTCGTGTTTCAAGATAAAAGGACACTGAAAAACAAATTGAAGCTTTTAAAGGAATTTTGAGGCCTTTATTTTTTGTCTTCTTTTGAACTTGGTGATCTTGTGATGTAATTCTAAAATTAAGATTAATGTTTACAGTGTAAACACGCGTAATTTTAGGAGAAAAACATACGAAGCATTCTCACCTTTTATTCGAGGGTATAAATGCAACTTTGGCTAACCTCAGGTAGGCTTCAAAACCTTTATCACAGCAACAACTGTAATATTAAACAACATGCAATACCTTAATATACCTCATCCCTGAACAACCACAAAAATCTACTAATCACAAAAGAAATACCATCGGAAACACACAATGAATACGGTTGTATCTTCATACAAACAATGAATACAAAACGGTCCAAAGTTCAAGTCGCCAAAAATAAAACGATCCATTTCCGAGTACGCATCTCCTCTCAACTGACCTCTTCCGCAAAAACCGACTCATTGCGGTGCCTGGCACATCATCACGCCCACACATATGTGAGCACACGTCATTTGTTTGTGGCACTGCCACATCTGCCCGGCCTGATTGTTCTGATCGACAAGAAATTGCCAGTAAGTTTTATAAACGAAATGATATTACGCTCAACGGACATTACATCTGAAACGGATTACATTTCTTGTAATATCTTAAAAATAAATCTAACCAACAACTAGAAACCAAACATTTTGCGAAACGATATGTTATGTTTATGACTTAATAGAATGTAATAAAATTATTCTAAGTTTTGTTTACACGGCATTGCACTCTTACCTTCACCGATTACTTTCTATCAAACAAAGCGAATGTGACGAAGTCTTAACGTCAGCGTGGCGCCATGTAAACACACAACCAAATAGGGCAACGACCATACTAAACACAAATAGAATATACTCTAATAATATAACAGACATTTAAAAATAAATACCGCTCCACAGAAGGGGACGCCACGTGTCCCTCAAAAGCTAAGATTAATCGCCCCCGATCGCTGTACAAGAATAGTAAATGTTTGAAGTTCGGAGGAACGAATTATTTTCAAACATCTGTTAGTCGGGGTAAAAGTCGGCACAAAGTTATATATTACACGTTGATTGTACGCGTATATCTTTTTCATTATATCTTTTTAACTGATCTAGTATGACTTAATTTTTAACTATTAAACTTGTGTTTTGTAGTACAGTAGGATAAGGTCTTATCAGATACTGTGTAATTATTTACGTTTGACTATCGTAGCCTGCATCCCATCGTTGCATTTAAGACACGAATCACACATTATTTGACCACATTAAATAATAAAATATCTACAAAAATTGTTTCCTCTAAACTTGATGTTTTAATAGTACAGAAAGGCAAGTGACCTAATCAGTGCTTACGCAATTACTTTAAGTAAACAGTCATAAATCCAATAAATGTATAAATTAGCAGTCAACTGAAACGTCTATCGTGTTGACAATTAAAGCGACCTCTAGGGTACTACTGGGTATTTATCGTTATCGTGGTTAGGTCATACATCAATTTCGGGTGGCCGGCAATTCTAATTACTCCACCAATTAGCACAAACTGTAATTGCCAACCGCACGAAATTTACCAACGACTCGACAACAAACAGTTATGTTAATGTAAATCTTTTTTCATTGAAACGGCATTTAAGTCTTTTCAAATTACAATAAATGCTGCTCATTGGCAATAAGTTTACCGTATTTTGTTTCATTCGTTGGAATGTCCATTTATTGTTTGATAAAATTAGCAACAAACTTTCACAATGAAACTGTGTGATGGAGTAGATTCAGGCCACTGCTAGTTATGAGAAGAAATGTCCCATGCCTGTCAATGGGACATAAACAAAGAGTACGGCCATCATGTTTGCCAAAGGTGGTTCAAAGCAATAGGACGTTCTACATTTATTATGAATATTCTCTTTCATTTTTTATTTATTATTTAATTATTATAATGTATAAGCTACAATACTTTATAACATAATATTTTCACATTACGCGATTAATTTTATTTCCAAACATAATTTACTTAAATATAAGTGAAGCAGAAATATCAAAAGCGATGCGAAAATAGTGATCCTATTTCTCGGAGTATATTTATAACTCACGCGTCTACGTGCTTGCTAAAGACATTCAACAACAATAACTAGTAATAGATATTCCTCGAAGTGAGAGCGTCAGTTTATACCAATAAGAGTATCAAAATAAGATCTGTCTGTGATCTCAGAATATTTAATATTCCCAAAATTTACTTGCAAGAAATTTATTAATATCTTCTATCAATATCGACCGCAAATTATCAATATTTGTATCATCAACGCCGAAACGATACGATCAAATAGAAAAAAGTTGGAATACGCCAACTAAACAATGGATTTTATGAAGATTTTGAAATATATATCGAAAATATGTCATTAAAACTGTATATCGAAAATTTCACCTACTTGCAACCCTAGTTGCAGTGAAAACTACTACGCCTACGTCTCTCGAACGAATATATCTACCGCAAATCGCATTAATGTAAACTCTGTAAACCGTAGTATTTTTATAACTACTAATTTAGTTATAATTGACACTACATTCCGCGAAGTAAATCCGTGGTCCCTTGAGGTCCCATGACTGAAGCTATATTACACTTTTAGTGTATGTAGTGTTTTTATACTTTTCGAGATTTAGTTCAAATATAGGTATCGTTTAAAAATAATTATATACTTTCCGCACTTTTGCTAATAAGCCGACCAAGCTAACTAGACGAATGTCAAACGTGACGTCACTCGCAAGCTCGCGAGTACTGATGACAAAAAAAAAATGCATTAATGATTTTTTGTGAAATGTAGATTCCAATGAGATGTAAATGATAATAAATTTCTTTTTTAATATTTTCTTTAACTTAAACAACGCTTTTTTACTTATTTTTGTTATCATTGAAACAAAAACTAATTAGTACAACAAATTAATCTTTCCTTAATTATTTTTTTAAATAAATCATAATAGATTAGGGAGTTTAGGCGCGAACGGTACTAGGACGAGAGCGGGGCATGAGACGGGACCGAGGAGGGAGACCGCATTCCTCCCGTTCGTCTAGTTAGCTTGGTCGAATAGTAGCTACTATAACCACCGCATTTTTCTGTAGCAAAATGCATGCATTGCAGCCAATAATATTTGACACATTTTTCTATTACAAATATTCTTTGATTGTTCTATTAAATAGAAAAGTCAGACGGGTTGTGAAAACCCTAGTCACGTCATACTAAACCAATACTGAGAACTAAAAGCGACATTACATAAAGGTCAGATGCAACAACTGTGTAGATTTCTGCGAAAAGATGTCAGTGCAAGACTGATTTTATTACGTAGGTATGAAACGTTATATTGGTCTAAGAAACTTTTTTTCCCCTATTATCTCTTGAAGAACCAATTCAACAACTCTTCGCACGATACTTGGGCTGCTGTATTTTAATTTTAAAGCACTGAAAGCTAATACACTCCAGCCTTTAATATTACCAATAATCCACTACCGAATTAGTCTTTCGTTTATAAAGAAAAAGCGGCAACTTAATCGCTTAACTATGACTTAGAACTCGTATGTTAGTTTATAGTCGAGGATCCATAGCAGTGAGCAGTAATAGCCGAATGGTTGAAACTCAGTCTCTCAATAAAGCGAGCGCGGTTCGAATCCCAGGACTAACCATTGATTTTTCTGAAATTCGTGCGTAAAAGAAATTAATTATCATAGCTTTACGGTGAAGGAACACATCATAACGCAGAAGATCACAATCAGGAACACACAAGAGTGACACACTACTTGGCCAGGGCGGTGTCTACCGTTTATACCCATTATAATCGTTGTCTACCTATTATTGTCCCCAGCAGTGGGACAATAACGGGTAGACAACGATCAATGGCAACCATTTGACATCTGGTGGCAAACTGCTCCTAATTTGCAACACAAACACTTTACCTAATTTCAATTGACGGCGTTTAACAAACGGTAAAGAGAATACTGAACGACGATCGTCCTACGCTAAACTGAAAATTGAACGCCCACGTCGTGTAAAGGTTACGTGGACCCTATCCTGGAGAATAGACAATAAAAAACAAAGGAACAGAGCATAAATTAGTATCAGTTGTTTTTGAGAAACTTTATAAGTACGAATTCGGAGATTTTCAAAGAGGTAGAACGAGTATGGTTCAACTGAAGAGGTACCACACCTATTTCTATCGTAAAGCAGATCCTGCGTTTTTGTCGATAAGTGTGGATGTACGATATGAGACGATGATCTTAGTCCTCGGGAGTAGCAACGTATATGTGATTGTAACTTTAGATAGAGCCGATGTTCACTCATACAATAAAAAAACCCTGTTCGTATTTTATTAAAATAAAATTTAACAAGCAATAGTGCTGGAACACAACACAATGTTTAAATGCATTAGTAGGACAATCTAACATATTTCTGACTTTTTGTACGGCTTTAATAACTGCACTTCAGTGAGCTGTTAACTATTATTCACTATACTATTATATTACATAAAAATGTAATATCTCGTATAACTTTACTAATAACGATCATCCGATATTGCAATGGATTTCAAACGCCCACGTCACACAAAGGTCAGACTAAATGCGCGGCGAAACGTCGTAAATACGCGTAGGTACGTAATAAACTATAACAGTCGTATATTTACTGTTTCCTGATCTCTATTCGCCGTATATTCTACATAAATAACATAGCTTACGAATCGCTGACGGTGAGGCTAAAAACAGAAATTGTAAGTTTTTTTTTTATAAATATGAAGTACCAAACGAGCAAGCAGCCGACCTGATGGTTAGTGGTTACTGCCGCCCATGGACATTTGTAAGCAACTTTATATAGAACAGGGGTTCTATATGAAGTACCATAGATGCGTTACTACTCCCGAGAATTGAGGTGGTCGCCTCATATAAAAGTGAGCCGGCAACCACACCTTTCCAAGAACGCGAAACGCAAGAACTGCTTCACGCTAGAAATAGGTGTGGCGGTGGTACTTCCCCGGTCGAACTATATTGGTTCTACCACCTGGTATTTATTATTAGCGAAAAAAACACAGTTTGCGACTAAAAAAATGCTGGTTTTTATGTTAACAACTATTATCGTAAATATATAGTTATTAAAAAAATCTAAGTGTTTTGCTACATAAAGCTATTAATACTTTTGGTCATTTACTAAAAGTACTATTAGGATCTTTTCAGTGATAGTCCTTGTAGGTATTTTATATGTGATGGTTGAAAATATTTACAAAACGAATATGGGATGTTTGTATGGTAACAATACGTATTATTTTTAACATGCTTAACGTTTAATTTATTGACGCGAGTATTCACATTACAATATACTTTCTCATATATAACATTAGTGACTAAGATGAATAAGAAGATTTTATTACACAACTAGGCTATCCCTGTATGCCATAGCGAATCAAAATACTTGTACAAATTGTAAAATATGAATATCGAAGAACATTACACGCCGTTCCATTCATAAGATGACTAGTTCATTGAGAGTGTTTTTTTTATTAAGGGCACCGAAGCCATAAATTTTGTACCCACGTGTTTAAAACAACGAGGGCGCATCAAAAAAGTTCGACCAACTCTCGTTTCTTCTAAATATTTCCGATGTTTAAAAATATATGCACTAACGCTTAAAGTGGTATATAAATAGCGGGGATTGAAAAAGAAGGCACATGTAGAGAGGTTTCCGCATGCGACATGTAAACAATAATTACGAATGGTCGGCTAGAGAGCGTTCTCGCAAGACTTATGTGTATAATTAGAATCTGCTAGGTTTATTACTGTTACGCTTATATTGATGTCAATTTGTACAAATATGTACATATATAGTGTTTTTAAATTCCGTATAAAATAACCCCCTGAGTTTTTAACACAATACTTTGATACTATATTTATTTAAATATTGTATGTTATTTTCAAATTATCACAAATCACATTTCATGCATATTAATTACTTTAAAACAACTGCATACACAATTAATAAGCTGAATATACTGATATATTCTGATCTGATTATTATTAATCAATACTTTCAATTTTGGTGCATATTAAGAATGACATGGGTTCAAACCCTTTAGGTTAATTAAGTCGGCAATAACAAAGCTAATTTACTTAATTCTCAAAGGTATTAAAATGATTCAGGTTGACCTCAAATTATGCTCAATAATATTATCTCAAGTAGCAAATGGCAGACAGTTCAGAACACTAATCTGTTTGTTATTTCATGAAGGAAATAAACAAAACCCATGTTCAAGATTTGGCATTACAAAAATTTGCATAATCTTATCAAATCGTTAAGGAGACGATCCGAGAAATTACTTCGGTAAAATTCATCCATCGAACAATTTTATGCATTAAGTACAATTTATGTAAATAATTTTAACGGATAATCATGTTCAAGATAGGTAACTGGGTACAATTACTGCCATATCCAATATAATCCGTTCCACGCACATTCACGTATCGTCCTGTGATATGCCTTAACAAGATATAAAATAATGATTACAGCACTAACCAGTTTCTGTGGGCTGGTCGGTAGCTATACTCGGGATTGATTTTAATCCCGTCTCGGAATACCAGATTTTATCTGTTTATTTACGTTGAAACTAGATATGTTACAAGCGTGTAATCGTAATAGAGATGATATGAAAGATAAATTAATTTCTGTAATAATATTATCCTCAAAAACAAAAAAAAATTGAAACATCAACAATAAATAGTGCTTACATTTTTTAGTGAGTGTTAGGACATTACTTCAAATATTGACATGGGTCAGTATCACATACAATTATTTTTGTATACAAAAGTAACTTTACAAAGATATAAAAACCTATTGATAACACTCACCTCATTTATGTGTTTGTAGGTTTTGATAAGGTCTACACTGAGTTTCCTTAACGGTGCCGTTGAGGGGTCCCGAAAGTGGTGTGGTATCCGCGCCTGCATGGCCTGAACAAACGAGAACACTTGCTTATTACATGCTCAACAGTGTCAAGGTAAAAAAAAAAGCTCATGTGTATGCAAAGCGGTGATGGGAAGAATTGGAGGCTGATTCAATGGAAGCAGGTAATTTAAATAATACATAATTATTTACTGCGTGACGATGTGATCTGCCTATGATAATCAAGGGTTATATCATACAATAAAGGAAAAACTAGAGCATATGATGAAAGAAAAAAGACGTTTTATCGACATTTCTACCCGCCATTACTATATAGAAATCATATCCTACATATTGTCATTCCCGAAACAGTACATAAAAACTGAATAAACTACGTCAACATAAATATAATAACAAAATTTAATTCACGAAATCTAAATTTTGCCACAAAAAGCCATGCACGGTTCATGTATGTCGTAGTCAAATCGTAGAATCAGGTGTATTATATATCGCCAGGGCGTTAATTGAAAGAGCTAGGTGCATAATTCATAAAATAAATTAATCTCACGCAACATAAGTATCGCGTAAAGGAAGTGATATTTAGCTGCACTTTATCATCTACCTGGTAGTCACCCAGGTAGATGATAGAGTGAGATTGCAAGATGAATATTGCCCTGTTATTTTTGACATAGCCGGATGAGTTTTATTTAAATATAGCTCATTTATATGCAACCGAAGTACATGTAGTAAAACTACAAATATTGTCAGAAATGACAAGGACCAAAATATCCAAATGTCAATTTCTTCAAAAGTCTGATTCCCAATACAACTGTTTCTACGGCCTGACTACAACATCTACACCATTAACTATCGAATGTGAAATCAAGTAACAAACATAATAATAAACATAAAACAAACAGTGATGTCATTAATATAATACTGCCTAAAGGTAAATAAGCGCTCGAATCGTTTTACACGAGACGGTTTGCATAAACACTTATTGAATGCACTCAATACAATCGGTTCGCACCTGAAGCCTTCGATGTCCTCAGTACTGTCATCATCGGTAACGACCGTGGTTAATAAATTGAAATTTAAAATACATTTTTCGGCATGTACCACCTTATTTTATGTCGCTCTATGTTATCTGAAGTTTATAAATATTATTTTTAAGTAACAAACACAAAACACACTGTTTTTAACTGAATAGTTTGACACTGGAATTCAAAAGATATAAATTAAAATGAAAATAATTACAAGAACTGCAAAAAAGTTCCGTAAAGAACGAGTACAATGCATAAATATCGCAATATCTGAGGAACACAAATCTACGTGGTCAAGTTTGAACCAGAATATTGACAATGACTATACTATTATGAACTTGTTCTATTGCTAAAGGACAAAATTCGTATAGACATAATAACACTATCATTAATCCAATTAGACAACACGTTTATGACAATTACGAAGGTCGATTATCCCGATACGAGGAGTATTAATGGCGTTCAGCGTCAAATTATGTAACAAAGTTTAGTATTGAAACAAATTAACTCCGACACAACTAAGAAAGAAACCTAATCTTTTCGCGCGGGAAACTCAAGTTGAGCCCATTTATTAATTAACCCGGTCTAGACGAGGGGTATTATAGACCGTTAGCAGTCCGTATTCACTAAATACGAGAACACAGCCATTCTGTAGGAGAACTTAGTACATAATTAGTGGCACTTTTAAAAGATAATTTATTTACCTGCTCGTGTTATGCCTGACTACACGCGTTGTTAAGAGCCCTTTTAATAAAACAATGGTAGGGAACTTAGCATATGAAAATAACAGGTTAATGGGCGATGATACGTTTGTGTCGGTTGTATGTCAACTTTTCTATGTAACTTTAAAATTATAGGCTCGACTTGTTCCGTTCGGTCTGCATTTAATAAACAAGTGTATAACAAAACTGCACGATAGTTGTTTGTTAAATTCTTTCGCCAATATTACATTATACAATGTATTATTATAATTGTATCTTGTTCTTGAATTAGTTTTATAGATCTACTAGGTCAGCCAACAGACTTTGACCTGTCTTAATTATGATTTTTGGATTCGAATTTGTAAGACTGACAGTTATGGCAAACGCCATATGTTTAGCGTATCCTACACTTATTTATTATTTTCTACTTACTATTTTAAAATATAATTCTAAAAAATAATGCAAGTCGTTGTATTACTTAATCTTTGAAATCACCTCAAAACTTTCTAACGTTGTCTGTATTTGAAACATGATAATTAAATTATGCGACAAACTGGCAAATATCTACTTACTTAAACTAAACGTCATAAGAACATTAGAAAGATACGTCATTGTCCTGTAACGTCCTTCAGACGGTCGCGGTTTGTGATCCAATTTGCTCAGTAGATACAGTTTTACCGAAAATTGGCTGTATATTTTAACTGTAACAAACATTCGTTTTATTTTAACGTAATGGAAAATTTCAAGTCACAATCAACAATATTGGTCATATACGATGCTCGTGGGAATTTCCAAGGAACGTATTACAGCGGCGAGTAACTAAGGTTGTGTTCATTCTGATAAAAGTCAGCGACAAGGACAAAAACGTATAACTTTTGATATATCCCTGTCGGCATGTTTGTGTTCATTTTTTATACAGGTAACTTTCAGACAGACTTTATAATTTTATTTGAATTTATATTTATGAATTAATTATATCTGAGAAGATGCATTAGCTAGTTGAAATCTTTGCCAATAGTCACCAATGGTGGCATGTGCTTTGGTAAACGTCACCGACAGGTAAAAGACAAAAGGCTTCTCATCACCTGGATTTTTCCCTTAGTGGCCCTCTGCGGCATCTACGAGCAGTATTGCTAAAAGGGCGACACCACACCGGGCGCACCAGCGAAGATAACTTTAACTCTACATATTCTGCATGTTTTTTAAATATACTTTTTAAATTAAGAACATCCTAGTTTTTTTATTACTTCTACTACTACCTATTATGTTAGCGCTTATGTGTCTTTTGTATTAATGTTTTTTTACGTTTGTTATGTAGGTATATTTCTTTATTTCTAACTTTATCGTATCGCCTACACGTTGTAGTAATTACAAAGGTTTCCCCAAACCATCGTACGCCCATCAATAAAGCAAACCGATCGTCCGACCGTGTTACGGGTTGAGGGATGTTAGCCGCAAACTGCCTCGTGCATCATTTACCTTAGCGGGGTTGCGGAAGCGGGCGAAAGCCTCGGGCGGGTCGCGCGCCGCGGCGCTCACCTGAATGTCCGACGGCGCGCTCATCGACGCCAACTGCTCCTCGGCCACTAGACGCCCGTACAGCGGCACGTGCCGCCTCTCGCCGCCGGCGGCCTCCGGCATGCCGCCGCCGACCACGCCCACTGGAACAACGAAAAAGTTTATTAGTGTTAATGAATCGTCTTCAATCCATTACTATCCCGCTGCTGGACACGAATCTAAGGTCAGAATGCAAGGGGATTTGGCTGTAATTCACTCCACTGGCCAATTGGCAGATTACATACACCATTAATACTTAAGTTTCGTTAAGAATACTTAGTACAGGTTATGTCAAGGCGCTTTACTGCATCAATTAATTCTGCATCTGCATTCATTTAATTCTGCTTTTTATAAATATTTTCTAATATGTCCATAACAATACCTTACCTCTAAATTCTAAACCTTTATCTCTAATGTTTTGAATTCATATAAATTTTAGGAAAACTTATAAGAGTTTCATAACTAATAGGTGCACATAATTTACATTTAGTTATAAGTATACAAAATCTAACAACGCGTACTTACGAAACCTGGGCTTGTAAGTGTGCCCAGTATCGAAAAGATGTAAACAATGGGAAGTTGCAACATTTCGAATGTGAACACCTAGTACCAACCATACTCTGATGTATAATATATTGGTAGTTTGCAAATGAACCGTCCACATATGCCGTGTCAGAGTATTTAATTACAGTATCAAAATTGTTCTAATAAAATTTGACAAGAATATTTTAACCAGTTCTTGCACCTAAGTATTCAATCATTCACACAATGTGCGTAGGTACAACAGGAACGCGGCCAAGAAACTGCAGGCATTCGAAAGTAATAAAGTAAATCATATTTGCTTCAAGTAACGTTAAATATCAGTTTGCGGCAACATGAACAAAAGCCAATAGCCCTATTTTGTGGCAATCGTTGGCAGCCTACGCGTTGTAGGCGTTTATGGGCGGACGAGGCCACTTACCCAGAATGGGTACGATACCAATGGACTGGATATATTCAAAAACAAACACCCGATAATGGTGTAACTGTTTACATTGGGAAAAATAGCTCTTCACGATAACGTCCATCGTTGAATTAAAGGTTTATTGTGCAAGGTGAATGCTGAATTTGGTAAACATTCGCTTTGTGTAACTAGCCTATTCCCGCAGTTCTGCCCGCTTAGAACATTTCTACCACGGTAATGGGGTATCTATGTATCCTAGGTGTTGTATCCAGGTAATAAACAAACTTTCGCCAATATAATATTGGTAAGAACTAAGATAAGTGTCCCGGGCAGACTGACATCTGAATGATGGATTTAGATTTTTGTTCTGGGTCTGGGTGTTTGTGTATTCGTCTTTGTGTGTATCCATGATACCCACGACGCAGGAGAAAATCCTAGTGTGGGGCAATTAATTTAGAAAGCGTTATTATAAGCGTTATAAGTGTTGAGGCTCGGTTCGTCTCTCTCGGACGGCAGTAAGTACGAATAGTTCGGTTATATACATATATAAAAGGCTCAATAGATCGAGATACGCAAGTCGATCCATTCAGACACCATAGTTCAAATTTCCTTGCAAACGAGCCACATTGACCTTACCACTGCCCACGCGGTCAGTGTCACCAATGTTAAGTTGGTATCATGTAAATCATTATACCATAGGTAGGTAGGTAATACTCGTTTCTTAAACCCCAGAGGGTAAACACAATCGCTTTCCAAGAAAATGGGCGTTTTATTAGCCAAGTGAGAATTTATATGTGTACGAGTACGTTTATGTGCTTTGATAAACCTTTTCTGTTTTCGGACATTTGCATATTTATTTAATCTACATGTAACTATACAAATATACTCGTCTTACTTAGATTAAGATTTTTTTTTTATAAAAATAAAGAAGCAAGCGAGCATGTAGTCCAACTGATGATAAGTGGTAACTACCGCCCATGGACATTTGTTGGCAACATATAGAAAAGGAATTCTATTTGAAGTCGATCACAGATGCGTTGCCACTCCCGAGGACTGAAATGTTCGCCTCATATATAAGTGAGCCGGCAACAACAGCCTTCCACCGAAACGCAAGAATTGTTTCACACTAAAATATGTGTGGAGGTGGTACTTCCTAGGTCGAACTGAATTGGTTTAACCACCTTGTGTATCTTTTTAAATTTTATTGTAAACTAAAATTGAGTGCAATGCTATATATATATACTAGGTAGTTATAAGATTTTTTTTTGATAATAATTCAAAATAAACCAAATGCATATGATAACATTTAACGACTGCTATCTAATTAGGTTAATCAAGATAACATTGAATATTTGGACATTGGAATTTTGTTGTTACCATCTGATGTTAACTAATCACTGCGACCCTGAACAATTCTAAGTCGTCCAAAGTATATAAGAACTTTTTCTCACTTCGATTATAATTTCAACGCTAACTAAACTGGAATATCAGCTTAGCAGGTGGCAAATCCAGTGAAGTTTGATGGGAAGGTATCACTGCCACATCTCTATCGTGAAGCAGTTCTTTCGTTTTGGTGGAAGGGAGTGTTTGCTGGATCACTTATACGCATATGAAACGACCATCTTAGTCCTCGGGAGTAGCAACGTATCTATGAGCAGCTTCAGAAATTGGATATAGCGTTTTTGTTGTACCTTTTCTATGTATATGAAGTTTTTTCCGGATATCTTTTGGCAGTAACCACTTATTTTAACGTGGACTGCACACTCATTCGCTACTTCATTTGTAAAAAAAAACTTTATAAGCTTACCACTATTAGCACATGTTTATTTGAGCAGATGCAGAAGTCGAGCCTTATTAGTTCTACCACCTTCAATGTACATAGGAAAAGTAAATCGTCAACACTATACAATAGTAAGAGCAATAATACGCCAACAATACCGAATAATGTAGCGTACCGTATAATTCCAAGGGTCGAAGATATTAACATAAAAGATTTTTATCAACATTGTTTTGTTAAATCACTTAGCCAACTTGGCTTTTAACAGTTTTATAACGCAAGGTGTTAGAGTGAACTTCGCTTCGCTGGTACCAGAGGTCGCAGACAAGTTAATTCAGTCTTATTTATGTACCGTCTGGCACGACGTGACATTTCATAATAAAACACCACTGTTCGGCTCACTCGTTTATTTCAAGGCGACTCTCGCCAACAAAGTTTGTTGAACGTCTCCTAACTTCGTTTTTACTTTGTAACCGCTCGGTTAATTTATGACTTAATTTCTGTATCCGATTTTCGTGTGCGGCAACAGGTAGGTCACATGTGTTCATTAATCATCAATATTGCAAGACTAGTTTGTATCGCGAAACCTTCGTACATGTCCGTAATTATCATTTTCGTGTTACCATCTTGGGGTGTAGTCAGAAAGTATCGCCGTGACAGCAACAAAGCGTAATTATTCTTCAACAAATCATTAATCAATCGATATTCATATTCTTAATTAACATTTGTGGCAAGATTTATATGGAAATGCTTATTTCAGTAATAAGCTCAAGCAATTCCAATTTATATGGACGGCTTAAACACGAGCATTTCTACAGTATATTTTTTACAGTCGTACTATACTATCGTTGATATTGAAATATAAATCTATTTTTCTTCATAGCGTAAAAAATATAGCATCTTATCATTATCATCAGAAATAATGAAGCTTAAGTACGCGCGTATGTTATCATATTAATGATTTTTTATATAAAATTATAGTAGCAAACGAGCATGTATTCAACCTGATGGTAAGTGGTCATTTCCGCCCATGGTTATCTGTACGCAAATTCATATATAACGAAGGTTCACAAAAGAAGTGAAGCAATCGATTAATGTATAATTATTATTATCATAGGACACTAAACGAACAAAAGGTCATTGACCGTATTCATTTAAGTCCGCAATCCAATATTACGTACGCATAATTCGTGACTAACCAATCGAATTAGATAATCAGAACGCATAAAAAAATATTATGCGTAAAACATACCTCGTGTGTAGTTTCCGTATTTAATATCGTACATAAGTAACCCTAACTCAAATTTTACTATACAAAACCTAAACTAGACTTTTACAAAAAGAAGGAACAGTATACCTATTGATTGAAAGGTTCATTTCTTTACAAGTCGTGCGAAAAACCTAAGCTTAAATAGAACTTCGATTAGTGATAATATGGCACACAATCTAATACTTCGCGACACTTCACAGTAAATTTATGTTATGGACAAATATTAAGTCTGAAGGATATTGAACCCTAAATTTTAGACGCAAATTTTATTACACTTTTTACGTCACTATGTGGCCTCATAGCGCGAAAATTCTCTGCATGATGGGTGGGGCTTGGACACACAAAAGCGACTACTCAAACATCCAGACTAGAACAGATATCTAATTATCATCATTCTAGCTGAAATACCCGTGCTTAATTTCGGGACATTATAATATTCCCCTTCTTTTAATAAGAATTTTTTTGGTAGTTTTTTCACAGATCGGGTTACATTATCGAAATTTTCACACGGTTCCCTTTTTTTTCTCTTATAAAATATAGCCCATGTTCATCAGGGATAGTGTAGGATTCCAATGGTAAAATATTTTTTCAAATCAGTCCAGTTGTTTCGGAGCCTATTCAATTCAAACAAAGAAACAAATCTTTCCTCTTTATAATATTAATGTAGATATTCATCATTGGATATTTATCTGGGTGGTGACCGAATGTGGAATCCTCCGCGTGTCAAACCGGTATAGTAACTACCTAGTCACGCGAATCGTCATAATTCATAATATCCAAATATTAGAAAATTTAGTTCGAGGGGGAGATTAAATGTATGGTTTGACCGGTGAAGTAATACTTCCACACCAATTTTAGCGTGAAGCGGTTTATACATTTCGAAAATGGTGTGCATGCTTGCTGACATATGAAGCTATCATCTTTACCCTTAGGACTGGTAAAGCATCAGTTATCGGCTTCAAGTGGAAGCCCTGCTCTCTTAAAAGTTATTACAGATGTTCACGTTGGCAATAGTGAACACTTAACAACAGGTGGAGTGCATGATCGTTTCAACTTATTCAAATCTTATAAAAAAAACGCTAAAAAGTTCATATTTGTCGATTTACCTTCCTCTATAGTTCTGCAACTGAACAAGCCTACATTCGCTTCTGGCAATATTTTAAAGCACACTTCACGTGTCCACTATACTTCTGTACATCGTGAACAAAGCAAACTAATACCAATGGACACTCGCACACAAAGTTCGTATTATGTAAACGTTATTAAGATTAGATCGAGGCCCTTCGCTCTATCAAGTTCACACGCGCTCAGTCACATGTTATCGAATCGAGATGAGGAACAACTGCGCAGTTCGATGTACTTATGCGGAGTTGAATGCGATAGATGCATCTCAGTTTGTTATGAGTCATTGTGTACTTTTTTTCTCTTTGTGCGAACAAAATTGCAAATTGTTTTCAGGCTTGTCTGTTATGAGTTATCAAAGTCGATAAAGAGAAAAAATAGTAACGCTTTCTACTCTCATGTTACACTTGTATAATTTCCCTACGTATGTGGTGTATACTACGGACACAAAAAAGAATAATTCCAACACACATATAAAATAATATTTAAAGGTCTGTGTGACCGCTGATAGAACCCGAAATTCTCTGCGCTGCAGGACAGTTTAGTGACAGATACAACACGCGGATCGTGTAATCTAATTAATAGTTAGGTTTGTAAGTTGATAGAAAATGAATAATTTTTTTTCAAGCTTTATGTCATTGTAAAGCGATAAGGAGGTTATGTATAATTTTAAAATCAGGTAATAATTGATGAGGGTTATGGTTAACCAACCAGTGGTAAAACAGGCCTTTATACTTTTTAACGTCTAAACAAGAGTAGTTCAAAACACTAACATGTTAATGTCAAAGATTTAGAAAATGTAAATCGTTACTCAACTTGATAAAACTTTTCAACAAATTGAACGCTAATATGCATGGCAATGAACTATGATGCATGGACGGTGTAGGTCATAGTGCTCATTTTCCATTAATTGAAGATATTTTGTGATCATAGAACAGTAGTAGTATATTGTAGGTAATTCATTAAACATTCTTAAATTATTACTATATCAATGCCAGGCATGTAATATTAGTAGATTAAGTAACTAATTCTTTTAGCTAAAATTCACACTACAAAAGTTACTACACTACTTAACGATCCTTTAATTAATGCGTCGGGATCTATTTCTACTTTAACAAGCGATCGTCAATTTCTGCTACACAATATTTGGCCTAAAATTCTAGTCTAAATTAAGCTTATGAAGCAGAAACATCCTTGTTCCCTTACACGATAAACGACCGAAATGTGTCAAAACGAAATATTTTGTGATAATATTGGTAAGGCAGACGCGAGATAAACGTGTAAATGATCAACATCCGGATAACTCGGTGCGCGCCGATGAATGGATGTAGGTACGGAGCCGATTGAAAATCAGGTCGCATCCGCCTATTAGCATTAAGGCCCTGTACACACTGACACGTTTCGATATCCATACTATTACCGGGAATATAAGTTAATACAAAAACAGCAAAAGCTCTACGCATGTTTATACTGACTACTAAGATTATTGCAAGGTGAAGACGACTTTATCTACATATCGTAATTTACTACAGACTTAACCTAAACAAAGGAAAACCTTTCAAAATTCATATCTATTACTTAAATATGAAATACTTAAATTTTAAATTTAGAAGACATGGCACATACGAAAACAAAAGAAGAAATTATTTCCTTTTAATGGATTCCAGCGAATTCCTCTTGTAAATATATAGGAAAAATAAACATATACGAAAATAATAAATTTATACTTAAATAAAAAATATAATAAGGTTAAGCACGAGGTAACAAACGTATTTTTGATAGTTATATATTTCTAATTTTTGTTCGCAAAAACGTAACTTAATTCGCGAAAACGTGGAAGAAAATATAGATCAGGGTAATATGTCACCCGTTTTAGATGTGACCGATTTGAAAATGGACCGGATGAATTCAACTAAACACGTGTCTGTTCTGTTAAAGTTCTGTCTGAAGTTTTGCGTATTTCTTACAGAGAGATTCTTTACAGAGGTTCGTTTCGGACGGTTTATAAAATAATGAACGCTAATGGTTATTAGCAATTATATAACACAACTTGCCAGGTAGTAGAACCAATGTAGCTCGACCGGAGAAGTACCACCGCCACACCTATTTCTAGCGTGAAGCAGTTCTTGCGTTTCGGTGGAAGGG
>DWNE01000048.1:0-43633 GCA_018249875.1 Cecropterus toxeus
GGGACCCACTACGCGTTAGATCGGTATGGTAACCGCTCGGCCACGCGGGTCGTCGCAGGCAAAGGTTCAATATTATATAGACTGAAGCAACAAGAGTATTATAAAACTCGGACGAGCTTAAAGGACTTGAACGCGAGTCCTAAGACTAAAAGTACTCGACAACTCAATCTTCATTTAATGGGCAAAAATTTGAGCTTTAAAAACTGAGTTTCCTTCTTCAAAGTAACAACGCTATTAATCGAGACATTCAATTATCAAGTATCAAGTGGACTTCTATTTCCACACTGTAAGGGACGAACATCCCGTTTTAGAAGGTAAGGTCACACGTAGTTCTAAGTCCCGTTAAACATACTATGTCACATATGGCCTTGACCCATAATATAGGAATCGACGGAACTATTCCTTGCATACAGAGTGATTGTACTGTATTTAGTTCGGCTGTTGGAACTTTCCTAATAATGCCGTCCATTAACGTCTGTAAACAAGTTCATATAAAACAGGGCTACTATCTGATGTCGATCACAGTTGCGTTGCTACTTCTGGCGATTACGGTGGTCGCCTCGTATTTTAGTTTGCCGGCAATCACACCTTCCCAGCGAAACGCCAGGATTGCTTCATGCTATATATATGGCGGTGGTACCTCCCCGGTCGAACTAAACTGGTACCATGAACATCAAGCAACTTCATATAGAACATTGGTTCTATTCTATCTAAAACTCAACCACAGGTGCGTTGTATCTCCTTAGACTAGTACGGTCACCTCAAATGAAAGTGTGTCGGAAATTACACACGTCTAATCTGAAAATCGAGGAATCAATTCTCTTATTGCATACAATTAATACGTGATTATCAGCCCAATTTTTTCCACAGACATATATTTGTTTTCTCTTAGAGAGACAAGGGCTTAGAATTAGACCATAGACCACATTTCTGATAGACATGAAACCCTTGAGTATTTTCTTTTAAACCCTTTTGGACAGTAGGCTTCCTCAAGATGATTTCATCATAATATTTTATTATATATGTACATAGATTCTATTGCAAAAGCAAGTATTGCATATATAAGGTTGAAATAATAAAACGCACATAGACTACATGCTTGTTTGGTTCGTTATGGTATACGGTAAGGAGTCACTGCCGTCCATGGATTTGGACGGTCCATGGATGGTCATGTCATATGAAAGTGTGAACTCTTTTGGGAGTCGTGGAATTGAAACTCGTTTCCTCGATGTGGGAGTTCCAAGTTGAAAATATACCGGTGCGAACCACGTGTTCGTTAGTAATGACGTAGGTATTACAGATGAATGTTTCATTAAACTCCCACGCGAAGGCTTTGTTACGTTAAGCCTATTTCAGTCACAAAGCTTCGGTAGAGATATAAATAGGGGCTAATTTTAGCAGTGTATTCAGGTTTCGGTATAATTTTTGCTTTCATTACATTCAATGGATGGGTGAATGATATTTATATTCAAAAGATGATCATAATTATGATGAAATCATAACGAAATTCTTTAGGCTTGTGATTTCGAATCAATTGCTTATTTTTATACGCGTTACATAACGTTTCACGATTAATTTGTTATTTTGTCGTTAGTCGTATTACAAATGAATACTAGTCTACAGTACAGCACCAACGTATAATAGAAAAGATTTGGTTCGTTAGTCTTTGATCAAAATATAGTGGGCTGAAATTGTAAATATGACGACTTTACCCGCTGGCCGTTCATTTCCATATTGGGCGCAGGTCATTTCCTTTAATTGAGGGTGGCCTGAACCATACCTCACCAAGCACCTTCAATCCACATGAGATGACAGCTATACCAACAAATGCCAATTTTACTCATTCGTGGAATACAGAAGAATACGAATAAAGTGACTTAATCGGGATTAGGTACTTGTCATTTCTCCGCGCAGTGTCAGTTTATTGGCGCGAAATAGTTTGGATAATTTTCTTTCTGTCTATCAGGCTTTGATAGTCCACTGCTGGACATAGATCTTGCATAACTTACGATTCGTTTTGAGCTACTTGAATCTAGCAATTATTCTTTTTACTCAGATTTAGTCCCCATTTGCGGGATCTTGTACCCCACAGTTTGTTTGTCCTGTACGTACTCTACGGATGAAGTGATATGCTCATTGCCACTAATTTGTTAATTTTGAGTGATGTTCGTCCTATTAAAGTGTGTTTTTTTTACAGATATAGGTAGATACATAGGTAGCTAAATGACTTTAGTGTCACAAATAGACATCTATAACGATTTTTGTAAAGAACAGAAGTTCTACCTGAAACCAGCAGAGTAGGAACGCATCTATTATCATGCATTGCTATTACTATGATTATTATATTATGTAAGTCAGTTGGCATCCACGCAAAAACAGTTTGACATTAGAAATAATCGTGATCACGTCTAGGGATTGTTCGCAATATTTTAGAAACGGTATCCATCGGCTTTCGATACTCCATTGCTAAACGTAGCTCTTCTCTAATCCACGCTACTCCGACGAGTTCATTAGCATCCAGCGATTCCTTATCATCTTGACGACCCACCAGGCGGAGCGGTCTTCATACCGGTCCGACGCGCAGTGGGTCCCGGGTTCGATTCCCGGCCAGGCAGAAACATGAATGATGCCTTTAGATTTCTGTTCTAGGTCTGGGTGTTTGTATATTCGTCTTTGTGTGTCCATGGCACCGACACAGGAGAAAATCCTAGTGTGGGGCTATGAGTGTAGAAAGCGTGTTCTTCAGGTCAGCAGTCCACCTGGTCAGGGGCGACCTGGCCTGAACGGTGTGACTATGTATGGCTACTCACATGGCGTCGCGGATGGTCTTGAGCCACTTGCGGCGGCACTCGTCGGTGCGCGCGTACAGCGTGTAGGTGGCGTCCTTGGTGCGGCGCACGAGGTAGAAGTGCGCCGTCCAGCGCGCGTCGCCGCGCATCGTGCGCCGCGCGTACCCCTCCTCCACGCGGTACTCCGCCAGACGGATGCCCACGCGGTACGAGTACTGGTTCTCCTGGGGGAGAGGGAATACGTTATGCAACAGTTCACACGTTTAATGTTCTAGTAGGAAATTTTATCGACAGTAGAATTTAGTATTAGACATCCTTATAGAATAATCCTTAATTCTTGGTTTACTCCGATTTCTATCATGTAATTGTGGCATAAAAATGACTTTCTTTATTTAAGAATAAAAGGACTGAGATACAAAAGTGACTTACCAACCACTTTTTATAAAAAAAATGTGTTCTACTTTAAATATTAATAAATATCTGTACTGATCTATACTAATATTATAAAGCAGTAGAGTTTGTTTGGTTGAACGCGCTAATCTCAGGAACTACTGGTGTTTAATACTAATAATAAATTTATCGTGGAAGGCTTTAGGTTATATAACATCATGTTGTTTGTTTGTTTATATTAAGATGTGAAACATTGAAATCCAGTTATCAGGACATAATCCTATTTGAGGTTTATTACGGATACCTTAATACAATACTTTTCATTCAAAATATGATTTAGTGTATGCTCATTTGCTGTTTTATAAAAAGAAACACGACAATCAACAAATAGAAAACTGAAAATGTGTTACGTTAATTTAATTTAAAACAACTCCAAAATAATTATTTATTATAAATCAATGAATTAATTACGTTGATGATAAATAAGTTGCGGCTTTTGTTCACACTTCTTATAATTAATAAACAGGAAATAACAAATCACATAGTAGAGGTAGCATACTGTAAACCACAGGAATATAATTACGCAACCTGATAACACCCTATTATGTCGGTTAATATAATATTACGAATATAATTATCACCTCTGAAACAATATAAAGCTGTGACCACAATAGAATTATGAACATTATTTATTATTCATTTTATCCCTTTGTTTATAAAAATGATTGCGTGTGCGTTTTTTTTTTTGCATAGGTAGGTTAATGTTTATATTAATTTAATTTATAATTAGTACACAATTTTTCATTTAAATAACTTTGCAAACAGCAATATTTCGCACCTGTTTCTGCTGTATAACAGTAATGTTACGAATATGTTCTGGTTCAGTAGTGTAAAATAACAGAGACACATAAGATATTTCCACTTATTCGTCCTCGAGTTGGCAATGCATTTGTCGTCAACCTTGATATGAATCCTATTTGCAGTTGACTACAATAATGTCCATAGGCAGCATTAAAATAGGTTAACATAACTTTATTTTGGATAGGCCTATAAATACTACATATTGTTGGTTACAATATATTTTCTTACATATTCGAACACAATCTCAACTGAAAAGAGGCAGGCAAAAATCTCAGTGGGTTCGTTTTTTTTTTTCATTGTGATTATTTATAAAAAGTAAGAGGTAGTGCACACTGACCTTAACGGGCTTGCAGAGCAGCATGAGCTTGTCGAAGACGAAGACGTACCGCGAGCGCAGCTTCTGGTCCTCGTGCGCCTTCACCTTGAGCTCGCCGTCGAGCAGCAGCCGCCCGTACGCCGCCAGCCCCGCGCCGCCCGCGCCCAGCGCGCCGCACTCCCAGTCCACTATGCTCTCCTGGTACCGACGCAGCACACAATCAAAACAAAAATTACCTTTTTGTCATTAATGTAAAAAAAGAAGACGCTTTTTACACTTATAGGATCCCACACTAGGATTTTCTCACACAAAAACCCAGACCCAGAACTGAATCTAAACTCATCATTCAGATGTCTGTCTAGCCGGGGATCGAACCCGGAGCCCACTGTGTGTCAGGCCGGTATGGTGACCGCTCGGCCACGCGGGTCGTCAGACTAGTGTATTCCCGTGGCTCCTTCTGCGTCGGTCACGTTTACCACGTTAATGATTTAATGTGTTAATTCGGTCATAACTAGGTGAGTTCAAAATTACAGCGAAATCCTACCCTATTTATTGCGGGACAAGTAAACAAAAGTACATAAATCCTCGCAAACTTCCACCTTTATAATATAAAAAAGTAACACTTTGATGATTACATTGATAGAGATCAACAGCAACGGAGGGGGGCTTACACATTATCATTATCTCCTTTATCTATTCAATTATGATTGTTGCAATAATTGTTATGCGTATAATCATTTATTTGCAGAAAATTGTTGGTTCCCATAAATAGTTTAAATATTGCAAGTATTGACCCATAAGCCCGTAATATATACTCATTTTAGGTCATTGTCTTAGAAGACTTGGCCGAACCTTACTAAAGACGATCGGAAGGAAACTTCGACCTACAAATAAGTGGGTCACGTCTTACAGTTCACATCGTTAACGAACGTGGGAATTGACCCTTGAAGTGAACTCGGATGATAGTAGATTAAAATTGTCGCATTCATACCCTAGCAGTGAATTCGGATGACTCAAACGTATCATAGTAGTGAACTCGGGTGACTGATAAATGTATCGTATGCGTAGCCTAGCAGTGAATTCGGGTGACTCAAACGTATCATAAGCGTACCAAAGGAGTGAACTCGGGTGACAGTTAAATGTATCGTATGCGTACCTTAAAAGTGAACTCGGGCGACTGTTAAATGTATCGTATGCGTACCCTAGTAGTGAACTCAGGCGACTGTTAAATGTATCGTATGCGTACCCTAGTAGTGAACTCAGGCGACTGTTAAATGTATGGTATGCGTATCCTAGAAGTGAACTCGGGTGTCTGATAAATGTATCGTATGCGTACCCTGCCAGTGAACTCGGGTAACTGTCAGCTAAAAATATCGCGTACCTGCACTTTGGCGAGTAATGTGAGCACCTCGCTGTCTCGCTTCACCTCGTTGATGTACTGCGCCACGTCTACCATCGCCTCCTTGGCACGCTCCAGCCCGCGAAACTCCTCGTGGTTCTACGATTACAATCACGTTGTTCATGGTATCCCGTCGCAATTATCTCCACGGACAAATCACTACTAATTAAGGCGCATAACCACACCTATGTTTCTACTTTACACGTACACCTAGATTATAAATTTAAATAACCCATGAGGGAATTCTATTACAGTATATAGATGTATAAATTATTTACCAATTTAGCTCATAAATCCATGTAATATACAATTACGTAGCAATGGAAAAATATACGGAAATAAATACAGAATATATATAAAAACCATTTTATTGCGAATATTATGAATAATTTATCATCTGTTCGTGCTAAAGAATTCTGTAATGATACGGTAATTGGCAATTTAATGATAGACGTTTTTAATTATATGTGATACGTTCTTGTCCAGTCTTGAGAGTTACAATGCGTAAGAAACTATTTGAGTTTCATTTAATTTCCTAAGTAAATAAGTCATGTCCATTTAAGATGCATTATGTGTAATATTCTACCAATATGTAAAGTTAATACTATTGTTTTAATTGTATTATCAAACTTTACGATTTGATTGTGACTAATTAAAATTATCCTTGACGTTATTCCCGATATAGGTTTAATAACATTACGTAATTGCAAATATAAACAGGATGTAAACAGAAATAAAGTTATATAGTAGAAAAGCTAAGGCACAAACAGTTAAATTAATAAAATCATTTTTTTTTAAGATAGTATATAAGAAGTTATAAGAAATGATAACTTAGCAACACACTGGTTTTTAATTTTAATTGCTTTATTTTTTTCAGCATTTGGCAATTATAACTTGTATATATGATTTTACAAGAAGATACAAGGAAATGTAGTTATTTTTTATGGCTGTAACTAACGATAAGGCAGACGGTCCACTTGATGGATCGAATGCATCCCCGGCTTTGAAGGAGAGCTCTTTTTTTGCACCCTTCTTAAAGAGCCTCATGTCATAGCGCTTCGGGAATACCTCGGAAGGGAGCTCATTCCACATTTATTATCTATATCTAATATTAATAGTTTTATTAACTGAAATTACTTACTGGTTGTGTTTCCTGGACTAATTTTTCTAATAATAAGTGGTACTTGAGTATTCTTTGCATCGGAACTGACAGTATGTCCCGCAACTGTATACGACCGTCGCTGTGTTCTTTTTGACATTTCTGTGGAGAACACAAAATAAATTCATTTTGGAAATCAAATTTTTCTTGTACAATTTGTCTATGCCACTTTCACCTCGCGGTCTACTTTACAACCGCAACTTTCTACGCTTATCTTTATCTCTTGTAATTTAGAGTTAGATAATCATGACAAAATAAAAAAAACTTTCCTACAAGTAATACTACATTATTATTTTATTGTTTTTCCGGTATAGTTATACCTATAACTTACCTGCAACTGTTTATTAAACGTGTTATCTCTAGCATCTAGCGCTTTAAGCGTATCTTGGGCCTGTGTAAGATTTGAACAATAATCTCCGTACAACAGCAACCGTTCCCGCCACGCGAGGAACACATCGGCCAACCGTGGAGCTCCATTCCCCGGGATACATCCCTCCGTCGCCGCCCGAAGCTGACGCAGCAGGCCCGTGTGAATGTCATGCAACTCCTTCGACAAAAACAATACATTAGAATGTCTTTTATTTAATTATTATGCTATAATGCTGACAAATTAAAATCGACCTCACCTTGACTCCGAAGAACACGATTTGCATGTCTTGAGGTTTCAGATACGGCGTTAGCGGCCTCAAAAAATATTTTATTATTTTGCTCAAAACATCTACGTAGTTACATTCTGTGTCCACGAGCTCCCTTATAACGTAATCGCGCTTCTCGAAGCTGGCCGTCGACGTCGCCAGCTGGAAAATGAATCGGTTAGAACTGTTTGTTTTCCACAAAATATATGCAAAATACAACCCATGCAAGCATTAACGAGCTCCAAATATATAAATGCATTAACCATTCTGAAGCGATACTATAATCAACATTGTAGACGGACTAGCTCTAACTACATGGCGGAAATTATAATATGGTACCAGAAATAATGAGTGTATGAATAATTCAGACGATGCGCGGAACTCTTTGCTAGACTTTTACTTACGAGTCTCGATTCCTAAGTGAGGCATGAAATTAATCCCGTCAGTGAGAGCTACGAAATTGAATCAGGTGATTGACGTGAATCAAATTGCGAATACAACTTATTCCATGGGACAATAAAGCTTAATTTTGAGCGTTGTTTTTTGTAATTTACACAACATAAAAACTCGGTCACGCGTCGACAGTTTTGTGTGAAGTGTAATTTAGAATTTTGAGGCAAGTTGTTATTTTCGTTCATAAACAGCTGTTCGTTCGAGATCAATATTATTCATGCACTCGTATTCTGGATTAATAGAGAAGAGAAAAGAAAAAGTAAAGAAAAAAAAAACAAAAACATCGCGTACTGCGTTGAAAGCGATCGGCTGGTGCGGGGCGGCGGGCGGGTCGCGCAGTTCCCGGGTCCCCTTGACGGCGCACAGGTCGTGGTAGATCTCCTCGTCGTGGATGCGCGCGCAGTAGCTCGAGTACTCAGTGTCGACGCTCGGCGCGCACGCACCGCCGCTGCGCACGCGCCCCACACACACATTGTTACGTGCGAACCAAACTCTGTTTTCGCTCCACGCGACCGCCTACTTAGACGTCATGTTCGCGAGCTTCACCTATCACTATCATATTTATGCAAAACATTATTTTTACTTTTTTTCATTAGATTGTTTGTCCATAATATTCTTGAATTACGAATTAATTGATAGGTACTACAAACTACGTAAGAAGGAGATAAACATAAACGCAATCTCATTTGTGTTATCAATATTCAGGGTACGGTTGATAGAGCGAAAACGGAGTTTTTAACAGCAGTGTCGCACACGCATGCAGCATACGTGAGTACGGGCTCACTACGCTACGCAACGAAAACAAAAAAAAAACAGAACAGATATACAGATATGCCGCGTCGTAGGCTTTCTCAGAAGGGAATTTAAGATATTGCTAATACGGGCCGATATGGGCTTCGTAGTATTGTTACGGCCTCGCTACACGTGTCCTCGGACAGCTTCGAACAATCAATAGCCTTATGTGACTAATCTACACTAAAGTCAAATTACTGCTACCGTTAAAACTCAACAACATTTGTGTTGCAATTGCTGCTAAGAAAAAACATCTTAAATAATCTTTACTCAACTACAGTAAAACAACAGATTGGAAAATTTTATATACCTTTATAAAATCTTATGTTTTAATGTTTACTTAAGAAAAAAGAAATTATTCCAAATAAGATGGGAAATTGGTACGGATGAGGCTGATAACAGGTTTAAGTTTGCTATTGATTCGATAAAGACGCTGCTTTAGAAAATATGCCTATCAGCTAGCCGCTAACAAATTCTACTACATAATATACCTATCGACTTCTACGTTCTCCCTAAATTTCAAACAAAAACAACGTAAAAGCGAATGATCGTCGTAACCATACTGTAATACTTAAAATAGCGTGTATGCCTAAGTGTACAGTACATAATATTTAATGTCAAACTATTTCTTTTTAACCATATCTATAGCTAATCGTTTCGCTAGGCGCAGTCTTTTGAAACTGCAAACAATATTACAACATATCGCCACTGCATAAAACCGAACATCGAACGTTTTCCTAAAATGCCAATAAGTGAGAGATAGACATTCTGGGAAGTTGCAGATACTTTATCTAATCTTACGCTTATTGGTTATTTCTAAGATTTTTACGGTGAATTGCTTAAACGTAAAGAATTGATTTTCATGTAGGTACAATGATTAAATGTAGCCGTTGTGCAAATGTGAAATTAGGGCCACTTCCTTATTGGTGACACGCTCTGAAGACGTTTATTGGCGTAAAACAATTTTGATAGACAGCTAGGCTGCTCCATGTACTTCCATTTAGTTTTGAGCCGCCCACTCACTAGAGATACCAGCGCGAAAGATACGAGACAACCGCATTGTGCAATCAAAAGTTAAACGAATTTACAGCGACACAGCTTCTAGCAGAGGAAGTAGCTTTTAATTATTATCAATGAAGCCTTCTCATGTGATATAATTTCCTCATATAAACACGTATAATAATAATGCAAACTATATGTAAAAAAAACTGTCTAACATGTCTCGAACGTAATTGATGAATGACGCGCGATAAACAGAATTGCTAGCAACGTACGTGACTAGTACTCAGTGGTAAAAATATCTTGATCCTAATAGCTCCTTTATATAAGCGAATACGAGATGTACAAAAGCATGATTACATAACGATCATAAAATAAAATTATTGTTCCAAAATCAAAATAAAGAGCTACTAAATAAGCGGCTAGTGACAAGCAAATCGCCACCTCCGGCATTGCTGACGTGAACTTGACATAGCAGAGGTCCTCGTATATCTCCTCGACGCGGTCCTCGCAGGCCACGCTGGGGATAGTGAACTGCACCCAGGGCGCCTCCGCGGCCACCGGGTGCACGTCGTACTCGATCGCGTCGTACGGCGGCGGCGCCAGCGTCACGCTCGCGCTACTACAAGTCGATGTTGTTGTACTATTTCACATATTCTCAAGTCTATTTTAGACTTATAGACTCCAAATACCCTCCAATTACCCTCCAAAATAAAACATTCACCCATATGTTTGTTCACTTTTATATGTCCTTCGCACAAAATTGATAATAACCAAGGTTTATAACAACTTATATGTATACTATAAAGTATAATACAAACTACAACTTATTACATACAGTTCAAGATACTTACACCGATTGCAAATCTTTATAAATATCCTCTTCTGATTGACTTCTGTGTGCTGAAAATGGTCTGAAAAAATATACAACAATGTAGTAAAAGCAAATAATATGACATTGAAATATAATATGTTGTTGTTATACGTCATGAGCCTGAGACCTGTTCATTAAAATATAATTGCCACACACTATGACACTAGAGGTCACATTTCATAATAGATAGTGTGCAATTTATGCAGTTCTTAAAGTGCTCAGTTGTAATAAAAATTTGTGGATAGAAATAATTGAAATGATATCCAAAAAGAAGACATCAACATCACTCTAATATAACATGTATGTAATTCTGATAGTATGTTTACTATGTGTGCTTCAATTTTAAATTAACAGAGGTAACATGCTGTTTCTATCTATTAAATGAATAGATATGATAGATAAACTTAGCCTCATCATTTGAACTCAAATTATGTCATATCACTAAGATTAATTTATTTAAGAACTTATATCCAAACTGTACAATACAAATACAAACTTACTTCACATTTCTATCTAAAGCTTTTGGGCACTGACTGAGCTTGGCCAGCGTGCAGAGCACTCGGTGGAAGTTGGATAGGTCAAACAGCATGGAGGGGTCAAACAGGTCTGTCTCCCGTAGCTCAAACACCTCATGACATGTTCGAAGGAACACTTTGATATTCCTCAAGCATAAGAACTGGTAGGAAGACAAAAATTTAATATTAGCAAAACAAATAACTATACATGAAGATAAAATTAATTTAAACTAATTTATTCAATAGTTAAAATTGAATTTATGTGGTGAATGTGCATAAGATGCAAATTTGACTTTTGAGCATCAAAATATTGATTCAACAACTTATCATCAAGATTATTACTGTAAAAGAGAAGAGAAGAGTTTGTGTTTGTTTTTTGTTGGGACACACTAATCTCTAGAAGTGGTAATAATGAGATTTCTTTTTATATTATATTCATGGAACACAAGTTGTTAATGAAGTGAGTCAAGGAAATGCAGATGTACAGCAGTTACCAAAATGTAGAAGCAATTAAGCTGACTTGAATGCAGCTTTCAGTCAAAAGAAATCCAAAGATAAAACTTCAACTACAAAATTTCCAATGGCTGTCACCCTCCCATCATAACAATTTTAAATATTTTGCATACTTTAATGACTGAGAAATGATCAAATACTAATCCCAAGCACTCAGTCGAACTTTTACTTTCAATAAAACTCACAGTATAAACAATTATAAAATATTATATGTATAGTACGCATAATCCACAACACACCATGCTAAATCCATTCATACCCACTTCATTCATAAGTCCCTATGCATATACACCGGAACACATTCAATAAGTATTGGACATTCAACACAAACATCAATGGCCATATAATTCCATTCATCAATGCATGCATAATTAATGCCACATTGACATAAATAGCCCCAGTAACTGTACTTCATATAAAAATGGTATGAAATGCACACAAGACTGTTAGCTGCCTGATGTATAGAACCTTGGATCGTTGAAACAATATTTATACGATACCGTACTCAGCGAATAAAAACATGAGTGCTATTCCAAAAATATTTCGGGTTTACTTTACAAATTTAGAAACGAATGTTGGAAGAGCTACATCCGTGTCGCGTATATGTTTAGTAGGCGATGATATTGGCGGCGCAATGGTAATTAGGGCGAAGGTCAAGCGGCTCCGTACGTACCTGTGCCATCTGCGGCCTCTGGTTCACGTCCTTCATGTCGATGCACCCGGGGTGGAGGGTGTTCAGTAGATTGCACAGCAGCACGCCGTCCCGCAGCGTGTAGGCCAGGTCGTGGATCGTGCTAGTCTCCCAGTTCGCCTTGTGATCGTGCCGGAGCAAGCCACATCTCGTCAGCCAGGACGCGCACTCGCGCCACAGCTCCTCACCACCGGCCGCCATGATTCACATACACATTACACTGCACTACAATATTATCTGCACCAACCACAGCTTTTTAATAATCAACAGGCCATTATTAACAAGGGTTAATTGATAATTGACACACAAATTGATACAACAAACATAAGACGACAGCCATAGCAGAATACTGCTTTTGACAACTAAGTTCCGGTGTAGACATAACAAAAAATATTTGACATTCATTAACATAGATAGCAAATAATTGACACATTTAAAATTTTAAACTTTGAAAAACTCATACTTTTTGGTGATGTTTTATATTCAACATGAATTTAATATTATATTAAAATTATATTTACATGCTAAAACATTTAACAATTTTATATACACTTTGTTACGTCTGACATTCAACTAGAATGGTGTCATAGTTATAAAAATGGCAACATTAGTATAGGCGGAGTGACGCGATTAGCACGTCCAACGAACGAGTTTTCATGAAAATTCATCAAAAGTGATATAAAACATTTGTCTTCTTTTCTGTTAGTCTTTCGAAATACAGGTAAGTTCCTATTCTGCTTCTCTAAATCATAATTTATGTTACTTTTCATCAGATACAAGAGATTAACAAGTTAATCTGTGACACACCCATGTATCGGTAAAATCCATATTTCGTCCATATATAATGAATGCCACTGAAATTCTAAATTTTTGTAACATACAGCAATCAAATATTGTATATATAATAAAATAAATAACCGTAAATAAACATAGTTCCCGGCGGAAGTCTAAATTTGTCTTGTCCCGTTATCCTTATTAGGTTTATTTTGGAGCATTACGTCATTGTGTACGAGGGGGAAGTGTATAGGTCGATATAGGTATAGGTAGGGCGAGTAATCGTTCGCGGGGCCGCCTATGCGAGCCGGCCGTGGAATCTGGAGCGCCGCCGCAGTGCACCGCCCGTCGTCGCCATCCGTACTTTCACAGTAATTGATAATTCTTGAGAGTGCTACTAGAGCGATAGTACAATACGACAGATAGTTGCTCACAAGATAGTATTGATTAGGTACTGTGTAATCTAGATAAGTGGTGTTCAAATTGTAAGTTCACATTGTTATCATTTTTATACTTTAAAGTTATATCTTGTACAGCTATTTCAGTTTAATCCATGTTTCTCTAATTAATAAAATATCAGAGTTACAATCAGAGATAATGATTTGTGATTAAAATATATTTTGTAAGTACCTATTGTTCTCCAAATTTACTACATTATTTATGAATATATAATTATCTTTATGACATATACACAATTAGTTTTATGATAATTATTTGGTAATTATGACCTAAGCTGGCAATCTCACAGTATATACCTATGTATAATTCTAGAAAAATTGCTTCAATCAGCTGATCTATAGCCCCACCCAACTGGGTGGGATAAACTGCTGTGGATTGTATCCAATTTAATACAGTTGGCATCAAAATGGACCTTATTGCCATACACAAAAGTGTAGTATTGGGCTGTAGGCACAGAGCCCAGTAGAGCAGAACCGTCTGGCCTATATCATGTTACTTTAGGTATCAAGTTATTGATTTGTAACTTGGGAACTGAGACTGTAACCTGACCTGTTTAAGTTCTCATTACCATGTTTCAAGTGAACTAAATTATTATCCAGCAATAGCTAGTGTAATCAAGTTATCAGGATCTTAAAAGGTATATACTGTGATTTTATCTTGGTATTAATGCTGGTATGTTGTAATATTACATAACATTTTCCTCTTAATACTGTAAGTATGAAGTTAATTAACCTATTTAGACATTTATTATTTTTTATTTTTTGATACTGTTCAGCTACATGCATTTGTTACATGTAATGTAAATTTAATATCAGTAATATTTAAAATGAAATAACATATATATATATATTTTAATACACATCAATTAATGGCAATTTTTAATAAAATTTTATTCATCTTATGATATTTTAGAACTTGGTGCTCTAAAAACAATAAGGTTGTAATTTTTATTATTTTAACTCCATTTATTATGGATATTGTAATGAAAAGGATTGTTTAATTTTTATATGGCTTAAATGTAAAATTAGCTGTTCTTAGTCTTGTAATTTTTTATGCAAAGCTGAGATATGTTATTGAATTATTCAGAACTTAATAATTTAATACATTTTTTTATATATCTATTAGATCATGCAATGCAAACATGATGAAAAAAGTTAAATAATAATATCTGTGATAAAAACCTTTTTTTAGTATACTCTCTGAGGTCATTCATTTCATGAATTTAAAACTCATGAAAAGATTTTATTCATTGTAATGTTATTAAGACACATTTATACGACAACAGTTTAAAGATGCATGGTATGTGAGGTTTTGTTACTCACAAAGCCATTATCAGTTGGTAACAAGTTATATTGTGAAGAGTGGTGAGTCACAAGGTTGTGTGATGTAATACTACCAAGCTGACTGTGATGTCAAGTGGTGACCTTAGCTCTTAATGGATAATTAGGTGGACTGGATTGTAAATTTTTCATTTTTTATCCGAACAAAATGTGAAAACATCCATAAATAAGCATTATTATTTTCTTAATGGAAGATTGCTTACTTTATTATTATTTGTTTGTCTTTCGTATAGTTCCAAAAGGCTTTCAATCTTATTATCTTATTAATATTATAAAGGCGAATTGTGATAATGTTATATGTTTGTTACTCCTTCATGCAAAAACTACTGATCCGATTTCGTTGAAATTTGGCACACGGGTAGTTTATTATCTGGATTAACACATGGCATACTACTTATTGTGGTAAACATGACCGTTTCGGTTGGAGCTGCGGGAAAATTCGGGGGATATTTTCACATATTTTAATAGGCACAATCTATGCTAATTACCTATTCATTATTTGTAAAGATTTCAAATTCCAACTACAGAGTTCAAATTCCCAACTACAACAATAAATATAAATTATTAGTGCAAGTAATTAAATTGTAAACAAATTTTCAAATCAATTGAATCGAAAATGTAATTAGATATTGAATTGTTCCCATAGGTGATTGAACGCATCCATCATGGAGCAGATTCCACCACCCAAGGAGGTGAAGATCCTCGAGACTGCCGAGGATATCCAAGAACGTCGTGAGCAGGTAATAATCAATGTCCATGAGGCTAGTGCCTATTTTCCATTGGATGGCTTATCTGTCTTATTAAAAAAAAGAAAAAACGCCTTCTATACTCACAGCCCCATGCTAGGTTTATCTCAGGTGATAAACCTAGCATGGTACCCAAAGACGAATACATAAACACCCAGACCCAGAATGGACATCTAAATTCAACATTAAGTTGTCTGAATGGCTGGGGATTGAACCCAGAATCTATTGAGAGTCAGACGGACATTATGAACATGAAATTGTAACTATTAATAAAGTTAATTAATCGATTTTTCTGAAATAAAGTTTGATTGACCTGAAAATATCAACTGTAAATATAATTTAAATCAAATTCAATAGTTTGGTATGATACTATTTCAAACATACAAACTTCATTTTCACGGAACTTTCACTTTTATTATATTCATGGCAAAGTCTACAAGCTATTTTGTTTTTACAATTAAACAATCTATAATGAGGTTTTACTAACGTTGCATGATCACTTAACATCAGTTGGGCAAAATTACAAATTTTGCATATTGTCACATAATTTTGTAACTGGAACAGTAATTTATATAACCTCTTGTGTAAGGAATTATTAATTGTATATGCAATTAGTTGCACACTATTGTTCTTACGATCCTTGTTCTAAATAGTTTTATTCTTGCAGTCCTTTATGCATTGTTATAGTTTCTTTTGCAAATGGAAAGAAATACCTCTTATTTCTATTTAAAATGTAATAATTGGTGATTTTGTGATAGGTGTTGAATCGCTATGAAGACTTCAAGCAAGAGGCGCGCGCCAAGCGCGAGAAACTGGAGGACTCTAGGCGCTTCCAGTACTTCAAACGCGATGCTGACGAACTGGAGTCTTGGATCCAAGAGAAGCTTCAGGCTGCAAGCGACGAGAGCTACAAAGATCCCACCAACCTGCAGGTAGCTATTGTTGTTATTGAACATTAAGTCATTTCGTGAACATTTAAATAATTTTTTTTTTATTTTGACATATGATTTTTAAAAAATATAATAGAGTAATTGATCATTTCAACGATTAATCATTGCAATTTACGATTTCTCATGCTAACTTTCTTCAATCAGGCTAAGATCCAGAAACATCAAGCTTTCGAAGCCGAAGTGGCCGCCCACTCGAACGCGATTGTGGTGCTGGACAACACTGGCAGCGAGATGATCTCCGCGGGACACTTCGCATCCGAGACCATCCGACGGCGGCTCGACGAGCTGCACCGCCTGTGGGAGCTGCTGTTGTCCCGCCTCGCCGAGAAGGGCATGAAGCTGCAGCAGGCGCTCGTGCTCGTGCAATTCCTGCGTCATTGCGATGAGGTCATGTTTTGGATTCATGACAAGGTGAGCTACTACTACTGACTTGACTATAAAGCTAAAATTCCTATTCTGCTTTAGGAAGTATCCTCACTTATAATACATTATATGAAGTACTAAAGTTATTATGTGGCTTCATTTAAAAAAATCACATAGAAGACATTAAGCTGTACAGCAATAGTAGGGGCTTTTTTGTTTTTTCGGGCAAATTGCAAAGAGTGAATTAAACAATATACTTAAACAACTATAAATACTTCCATTTTCTTTTAAGAAACATTTTAATGCTGATGAATTATCTGCTTCGCAGGAAACGTTCGTGTGCGCGGATGAGTTCGGCTCTGACCTGGAGCACGTTGAGGTGCTGCAGCGCAAGTTCGACGAGTTCCAAAAGGACATGGCGGCGCAGGAGTACCGCGTCACCGAGGTCAACCAGCTTGCCGAGCGACTCGTGCTCGAGGGACACCCCGAGCGGGAGACCATTGTTAAGAGGAAGGATGTGAGTGCTACGCAATTTTACAAAGTTTTACATTCGTTTTATCTTACATTCACCCAGATTTAGATTTTTTGTGGATACTTTAAATACAAATACAAGTATCTAGTTAATTCTAGTTAATATGAATGTAACTGGAAATCCTCAGCATTATGGGCCGGTAAAGTTAAATGACAGATGACAATTTTATGTGTGGGGGCTTAATAAATATAAATAGTATGAACGAAATTGTCACCCACGCCTATGTTGACCAAATGCTTGATTGTAGAGTATGATTCAGCTGGTAATTTGAGCCTTAGTTATTGTTTAGTGTTCATGCTGTTCATTACAAAATTAAATTGTTTACCCTAGGAGCTGAACGAGGCGTGGCACCGGCTGCGGCAGATGGCACTGATGCGCCAAGAGCGTTTGTTCGGCGCGCACGAAATCCAGCGCTTCAACCGCGATGCTGACGAAACCATCGCCTGGATTTCCGAGAAGGATGTCGTCCTTGGCTCCGATGATTATGGCCGAGACCTCGCTACTGTTCAGACCCTGCAGGTATACACTGATTTATTTTGGTTTTTTAATTTAGTTTTTATAGTTGTTTGTTATTACTGTAAAATATATGTACAAGTTACATAAAAAAAAACAATATCGACAAGTTAAGTATTATAATACGGCTTTCAAATTCTATTTGCTAGGTTTATAAATGTAAGGTCTAAAATGAAATGCAAAATATTTATACATATATTTGAACTGAAAGGTAATTGTTCCTATACGTCACAATAAAGTCTACAAAATAATTCACGGTATTTCCAAGTATATTGTTGAAACATTGAAAAATGTTTCATGTGAACATACGAACATACTATGAACGCAATTATGATATTAAATTCTAGTACTTTCAAAGAATTTATTCTTAATAATCTCGCATTTCACATTGAGGTGTTAAAAGCATCCATGTATAATCCCTTACCATGAATCTAAGAGTGACCTGTGTTCCACAGCGCAAGCACGAGGGCGTGGAGCGCGACCTGGCGGCGCTGGAGGACAAGGTGGCGACGCTGGACGGCGAGGCGGCGCGCCTGGCCGCCATACACGCCGACCACGCGCCCGCCATACACTCCAAGCGGGACGAGATCGCCAATGCATGGCAGCGACTCGTGCAGAAAGCCAAGGTAACGATGTTTCCATACATATGATTCGAAGTTTCAATTTTTTATTATTTATTTTCTTTTTCCTGTGCATCTACAATGAGTTGTCAAACGATAATTAGATTTTAAAATTGAGATGTTATGTAGGTTAAAAAAAATGTAAGAGTAGAAGGTGCATCAAGCTAGATCCTTTTGTAGTTCTATGCAAATAGCATCATGATTTCCTTGTTTTCCCGTAACATCAGTGTTACTGTTTTTAATTAGGTTCTTCTATTTTATAAAAAAAAATGCTTCGAATACAAAAAGACTTTTATAATAGGAACGTCGTGCGGAACTTGAATCGTCACACGCGTTGCACCGCTTCCTGGCGGACTACCGCGACTTGGTGTCGTGGATGAGCGACATCCGCGCGCTAATCGCTGCCGACGACCTCGCCAAGGACGTGCCCGGAGCGGAGGCTCTGCTGGAACGACACCAAGAACACAAGGTATAGATTTAAGATTTTTAATTGCAGTTCCCAAACATAATTGTATTCTGTGTGACAATGTTTTTTAAGTTGATATTTATTTTTCGGAAGGCCATTTGAAATTGTTTTTTTTTACTGGAGGATTTAATTCACCTGTTCAATTTCGCCACGTTTGATGTTAAAAACTCCTAAAGAGTAAATTCATAATAATAATATATACAAACGGTAATTTTTAGTAAATTTATTGTTTTATTAGAAGCAAGTCCAAGTGTATGGTCTGGAAGTTGTTTGAAGTGGTTACTATGGTAGTTGGTGTACACGGAACATTGCAATAACTTATCTGATGTCCACTCAGGGTGAGATGGACGCGCGCGAGGACGTGATGGCGGCGTGCGTGGCGAGCGGGCAGGCGCTGGTGGCGGGCGGCCACCGCGGCGCCGCGGACGTGCAGGCGGCGCTCGACGCGCTCGGCCGCGACTCCGCCGCGCTGCACGCGCTCTGGGACCAGCGCCGTGTGCTCTACCTGCAGTGCATGGACCTGCAGCTCTTCTACCGCGATACTGAGCAGGCCGACGCGTGGATGCATAAGCAGGAGGTACGTGAAACAGTAACACCCACTTTATGCAAAATCCTACGAATAAATTTAATGAAATACGTATATGTAATTCGACATTAAGTTTGTCAACATTTGTTTTAGTAGTTGTTATGATTTTGTAGTATGTACTTAAAATATTGAAGTCGACATCAAGTTTTGTAACCCCTGCCCTAAGTAAATTGACTACACAACACAATCTTTTAATTTTAAAATAAACAATTAATACAATGTAAATTTTTATAACTGGAATCAGTCTTAATAAAAAACTGTATTTATCGACTAGGCTTTCCTCGCTAACGAAGACGTAGGCGACTCCCTGGACTCTGTGGAGGCCCTTTTGAAGAAGCACGAAGACTTCGAAAAGTCTCTGGCTGCGCAAGAAGAGAAGATCAAGGCGCTTGACGAGTTCGCCACCAAACTGATCGAGGGACAGCACTATGCCGCAGACGACGTTGCACAGAGGAGGGAAATGGTATGTGTATAAAATAAATATAAAATACAACCGATTTCAAGTCACTACAAAGTAAAAATAATATTAATAAATGTCGATTTAGTAAGTAGTCTTAAGGTTCATATAGATAGTCAGTGAAATGGACTAAAGCGCTTTTTTTTTCATATTTTCTACATTGCTATTTGATCTATTCGCCATTGTTATGTGTGTAATTTGAATCGATTTGGCATTAGTTGTTGGAGCGCCGCGCCGCTCTGCTCGAAAAATCAAACCAACGCCGCGCGCTGCTCGAAGACGCCTACAAGTACCAACAATTCGAACGTGACTGTGACGAAACTAAGGGTAAGTTTATCAAATAGTAAGAAAATAAGGAGTTTGTTAATAGCAAGAAAACCAGAGGTATTTGAAAAAGGGTCCTAAATAGAAGGCAAGAGAAAGAATTAGATTTATCAGAAATTAAGGGAAATAATCATTATAGATATACTGTATGATGTATAAACATTTTAATATACTACATACTAATTTATTTCTTGCATCATCAGGTTGGATAAACGAGAAGCTGAAGTTCGCGACAGACGACTCGTACCTGGACCCAACGAATCTGAACGGCAAGGTGCAGAAGCATCAGAACTTCGAGCAGGAGCTGCAGGCCAACAAGCCGCGCGTCGACGAGATCACCGCGCTCGGCAGTCGTCTGCTCGAGCAGGAGCACTTCGCTAAGCGTTAGTTTTATTTGAATACTATATGAAATTGTAAAACGATGTATTATTTATTTGTGTACTCAAGTGATGGTTTTTTTATTTTTATTACGAAACGGGATGAAAATTATATTTTCTAAAATAATTGCTAAAAAATTATTCATAACAATGTTTAGGTTGACTATGAGCAAGCTTGAGCTAAGAAATGCAAGAAACTATGAGCTAGCTGTCAGCGGGAGTAATGTTCGCTGACAGCCAGCAGATATAATTACTTTTATTGTGAACGCGATCTATGGATTTGTTTGGTATCATAAAATCTCTTTATACAGCTCAAATCCAAGCTCGCGTAGAAGAAGTGGGTGCTCTGTGGGAGAAGTTGGCTGCTGCGTCGGAGCTGAAGGGCAGCAAGTTACAAGAAGCCGCCGCCCAGCAGCAGTTCAATCGCGCCGCTGAGGACATCGAGCTGTGGCTATCGGAGGTTGAGGGACAGCTGCTCAGCGAGGACTACGGCAAGGTAGTATGAGCAATTAAATATTCATTTATATCATAAATAATATTAGATCCATAGCATGTGGTTTTGATGTTATTTATATGTTTATCATACGAGATGAGTTATTTTTTTTTAATACAGTTTTCAACAAACTGTGTCATTTCATATATTGCATGTTCTACAGACATTAGCAAAATTTAAAGATGAATTTTAAATATAATTTTCATTGGTTTAAAAATTCTATGTTTTCAATGGTGGTCGTACAAACATTAAATCATAATAATATACCGCTATGATGTTCCCAGGACCTAACGAGCGTGCAGAACCTGCAAAAGAAGCACGCGCTGCTGGAGGCGGACGTGAGCTCGCACGCCGAGCGCATAGACGCGCTGCGTGCACAGGCTGAGCAGTTCATCGAGCGGGGACACTTCGACGCGGAAAACATCCGCGCCAAGCGGGTACGTCGCTTATATGAGTTCACTCGTGCAAAAGTTTTTCCCTGTCTTGTACGTGTCATTAAGTTTCGTATGGATAACAATAAAAAACTGAATATAAAAGTTACCTGATTACATAGAAGAAAAAAACCGTTAACGAAACTTTATTTCACAGGATGCTTTGGTCGCTCGTTACGCGGCTCTTGATAAACCAATGGCCATCCGCAAGCGTCGCCTTTTGGACTCGCTCCAAGCTCAACAGCTGTTCCGTGATCTGGACGATGAGGCAGCGTGGATCCGCGAGAAGGAACCTATCATTGCTTCGACAAATAGAGGTGAGACAAAAAATATTCCGAATACCTAATTATATTTCCAAGTACAATGTTGATGTCCAAGTTTTTTAGGCGCAACGAATACATAAATTTATTTCTCCTTGCGGATAATGAAACGTCAAATAGATACAAGTAACGTAAATTCAATTTTATTTGTATCTTTATTTATTAAAATAATATAAATCATAGATTTATTTCTGGCAGTTCAAGTTCAAACATTGTTATGGCAGTGTTTTTTTTATTTGTTTAATATTGAAAGATTTGATCTTTCAATACTAAACGAGCATGCAGTTCAACTAATAGAATGTAATCTTGGATATCTGCTATACTATATGCTTATGGATATCTGTCATCAATCCAAAAGATTAGAATCCTAGTAGTGAGGTCAGCCACGTTTGAGTAGCGACCTCTGAGGACCTGGAGTGTCATGGATATGTTAATTATTTGGCATGGATTGTATTTGAAGGTAGAAGTTATGTATAGGTACTATACAGTGACGATTAAGTATTTCGTTGCAAGCATCGAGTAATGTGTTTACGCTACGTGATCAGGTCGCGACCTGATCGGCGTGCAGAACCTGATGAAGAAGCAGCAGGCGGTGATGGGCGAGATGGCGCAGCACGAGGCGCGCGTGGACGCGGTGCGCGCGGCGGGCGCGGCGCTGTGCGACGCCGGACACTTCGCCGCCGAGGACGTTGCCGCGCGCACGCACCGCCTGCACCGCACCTGGCAGCAGCTGCAGGAGAAGGCGCTGCAGGTACAGTCGCGAGCATATGTATATAAAGGCATGTCAGCACTATGGGCACAACAGCAAAAATATCTGTTCCAAGAACGAATTTAATAATATCTGTCTGCACGAATGCAGAAAAAATATCTAATATAAAACCTCGGTTTTTAACTGATGTTTGTCAAAGAAATAAAATAAGCGATATAGTTATGAAATAATTATATACGATTTTTTATTTTCATTTAGCGCAAACAAGACCTGGAGGACTCCCTCCAAGCGCAGCAGTACTTCGCGGACGCTAACGAGGCGGAATCATGGATACGGGAGAAGGAGCCGATGGCCAACACTCAGGACTACGGCAAGGACGAGGACTCGTCCGAAGCGCTGCTCAAAAAACATGAGGCCCTTCTCTCTGATCTGGAGGCCTTCGGTAATACCATCAAGGCCTTGAGGGAGCAGGCTAACGCTTGTCGGGTAAGATTGACATGATAATCCTTAATTTAAAATATGTATTACAGTTTATTAACTATTAAAGTTTGAAGTCTTGGATTGTACGTGTTAAATATGTAATTACGAAATTCTGCAATCAACTTTCAGATGATAAAAATAATATTAAAATATTGATATCAAAAGATGAAGAGAAAAACATTCAAACACGACAATATATTTTCGAACTATTACAATTTGAAAGGAAGCAAAAATCGCATCGGAGTAGGGCAAAATTAACTACTCAACACTAATGATTGCATGTTGTGATACAGCAACAAGAATCGCCAGTGGTGGACGTGTCGGGCAAGGAGTGCGTGGTGGCGCTGTACGACTACGCGGAGAAGTCCCCGCGCGAGGTGTCCATGAAGCGCGGCGACGTGCTCACGCTGCTCAACTCCAACAACAAGGTTAGCCTTTGTTTTTGTATTGTCTTTGGGATTTTGTGCTGTACGCAATAAGACTAAAAAATTCCTGGACGCAGTAAGATTAGGCCAAGTAAAACTAAATTATGTTTTACGTAATTGCATGACGCAATAACTGTATAGATGACAATTTCTTAAACTCACGCTCTTCAAAGAAGCTGCGAAGACGAAGCGAAGATCTCTTTCAAAGTCGGTCGGTGTTGCAAATGTCAAGTGTGTACATATACTGTAGATGTGTATCACATTTTCACACCTATAATAATAGATTTCAATTAAATTTCACTGCTTAAGGCGATCCCATAAATACACTATACCTACATATCACGAAATATATTTATAATTTAATTCTTAAAATCTTATCAAAGAGCTTTATTCATATAAACTTCAAAGTTCAAGATTTCAATGTCAATGATAAGCATATGATGAGTTACACAACCCATGTGTTGTATACGACAATTTGTCTTGTGACTAACATTAATGTTTATGAATGAAGTCTTATTGTCGCACTGATTGTGGCTCGTACATAATGATCCAGACAACTTAATTATTAGTCCCATGTGAATTTAGTATATTGATTAGTGTTCAATAAAGTCTTCTAATTATAATACCTCGCTATTAGTTACTCTATCTGTTCGTGTCACAATATTGTAGGCCGAATAACCAAATACATCCCTAAACGGCGATTTCTACAGGTTCTTGCATACATTGATCAGACCAGAATGCCACAATAAATACATACTTAAAATATTATAAAAGAGAAATATCCCTGGGTGTGGTTTTAGAATGTACTGGGCTTATGTAATATACAATGCACGCCCAGCATTGAAGTCTATTTGGTTACTTTTAAGGTTCAATATAGTATGTCAATATGCATGTCAATTTATAATGTATGTAGCGAATTACTTGTCGTTTGTTAGCGCAAGTTATATACTTGCCCGCCTTTGCTATTGAGGCTCGTTCATCATTTATAATTTGTTCTACTATATTTCGTTAAACTTATTCTGCCATTATCTTGGCATAGTCGAGTCTGTTGAGTCGATTTCGAACTTGCGGTCTACAGTACGACTAGTTAAAACTTTCGGAACAAAATAGCTTATCCTATATATTCGTTAAATACAAATTATATAAAATGTCCGATAACATAACTATAACGAAGTATTATTGTAACATAGTACATGTTACTTCATTACAATAATAACAAGGGATTGTTTTAGGTCACGCGCTGCTCATTATGAACAGAACCTTATACTCATTGTTTGATATTCAGCTTATATCTGCTTCAAACTGACGTTTACGTAACGTGCCCGTACGTTTAACATTCACGATCGGTATCTTGAGAGAACCACACGAACGAAAATTACAACAACAATGTAGAAATTACTAAAAGTAAAACGAAATAGTGAAATTATCTGTGATAGCGAAGTGATACTTAGTTTAGTGATAATGATAGTATTAAGTTGGTTGTTAGTGATATTAGTTGATAGTATATTTGTGCACAATAGACGCAATGATAAAAAGGGAATATGTGTAAGTTTAGATAGTTCCGATTGTAACAAAGGGTTTAAGGGTTTATAAAAACAGGACTTTTTGTTGCATATAACTGTATTTTATGTAGCCTTATTTACAGCTCAAAAAGTAGCGTGAAATATAGTAGATTTGTTTATATTTTAGTTACAAGTCGATAATACGTACTAACTTTTCATAATACAAATATAGAATTGTTATACATTTGTCTTGACTGTTATCATGCAGATAAATACCACAAATACTAGGGTGATAAACTATACAGCATCTCTTACTAACGACTTATCTTTTAGGATCGTGAATACAAAACTTAAATATTAATTCATACACAGGACTGGTGGAAGGTGGAGGTAAACGACAGGCAGGGCTTCGTACCCGCCGCCTACGTCAAGAAGATCGACGCCGGCCTCTCCTCCTCGCAGCAGAACCTGGCTGACTCCAGCTCTATCGCTGCCCGACAGAACCAGGTAAGGAAATAATAGCACATGATATTTTATATGATGAATAATACAGATTTTCAAATAGTTGACTATGAAATCTATATTTCTAGTGGTTGTACCGGCAATAGGTATACTACCGGTACTTAAATTATTTCCTATATTTTTTTCTTAACGTGTTCATAATAAATGTTTATTTACTTCAAACTATTGACTATATGTTATTCTTTTTCATAATACTTACATTAATTTGTAACAGATCGAAACCCAATATGACAACTTGCTGTCATTGGCCCGCGAGCGCCAGAACAAACTCAACGAGACCGTTAAGGCGTACGTGCTGGTGCGCGAGGCCGCCGAACTCGCCACCTGGATCAAGGATAAGGTAACGAGGAAACTAATATTACACTTATAGTTGTTGCAAAGATAAATATTTGAATACTATAATATTAATTGATTAAATAAACAACGTTAAAAATAATCTATGCTAATATCATAAAGCTGAAAATCTCAAGAAATCTCAGGAACTACTGGTTCCAATTAAAAAAAATATTTATGTGTTGAATAGTCTATTTATTGAGCAAAGCTATATGTGATCGCGGTTGAAACCGCGTGGCACAATTAGTTGATAGTAGAGAGAATTGCACTAAAGCAGTAAAGTTGTAACTGGTAACTATAGAAACAGTGATTATTCAAAAGAAAAATGCATGTGAATTATTTTCTGTATTTGGCCTGCTTCGATCAAATATGTATTTGATCGAAGTTGGCGTGTATTGCTTTGTCCAGAGATATAAATAAATAAACATTCATACAAATTAATCACATTCCCAAAATGGTCCTCAGTTTATTTTGAGCTAGCCAGTGCTGAAAATATGCAAACTTCTATTTAATACGTCATTGTTATTATAATTTACGCACCTATTACCTTGTATGCCTCTAACATAACATTGTCGGTTCGCAGGAGATGCACGCCCAGGTGCAGGACGTGGGCGAGGACCTGGAGCAGGTGGAGGTGATGCAGAAGAAGTTCGACGACTTCCAGAACGACTTGCGCGCCAACGAGGTGCGGCTCGCCGAGATGAACGAGATCGCCGTGCAGCTCATGACCGTCGGCCAGACAGAGGCCGCGCTCAAGATCAAGACGCAGATGCAGGTGCGTGCTTCAAACGTTTAAAGATTATATAGGTATACAAGCTTTTAAAAAGAAAAAAAGACGCTTTCTACACTCATAGCCCCACAGTAGGATTTTCTCCTGTGTCATGGGTACCATGGATACACGAAGACAAATACACAAACACCCGGACCCAGAACAGAAATGTAAACTCATCATTCAGATGCCTGTCTGGCCGGGGATCGAACCCGGGACCCACAGCGTGTTAGATCTGTATACTAAACGCTCGGCCACGTGGGTGGTCAACCTCTATTTAACCCGCTTAGGGGTTGCATTTTAAAAAATCCTTCCTTAACGCTCACTTACACCATAAAAGGGACCCCTGAACAAAATTTCAAGGTTCTACATACAGTAGTTTCGGATGTGCGTTGATATAAAAGTTAGTAAGTCGGAATTATCTTTTATATAAAAATTCATTCGGCATTAATATTAGATTTCACGATATTTTAACTTACTTTCATAAAAATGAATATTTTAAAAATGATTCAACATCACGTAATCGTAATGTGATGTTTGCGTGCAGGAGCTGAACTCGAAGTGGAGCTCGCTGCAGCAGCTGACCGCGGAGCGCGCGGCGCAGCTGGGCTCCGCGCACGAGGTGCAGCGCTTCCACCGCGACGTGGACGAGACCAAGGACTGGATCGCCGAGAAGGAGGCCGCGCTCGCCACCGACGACCTCGGAAAGGATCTGCGCTCCGTGCAGACATTGCAACGTTAGTATAATAACCACACAAATGTTTTGCTGCTTATAAGGGTTTTTTGTAACAGCTAAGTTGTGATATGTGATTAATCTTAGCTTAATCTTAAAGCAACCCTTCAAACAGAAATATAATCTGTAATACAAGTTGGCTTGTATAAGAACGGATACGAAATCTGTGTCTATTCAATTTATCGTCGGAACACTCGTAACTCACCTTTCACTATCTGTACAAATGTATGAAACCCACAAAATACTTAAATCACATTTGTTCATCACAATTTGAATATATGTTTTCTTGTTTTATGTGTATTATTATTATTTTTTTAAACAGGTAAACACGAAGGTCTGGAGCGCGACCTGGCCGCGCTCGGCGACAAGATCCGTCAGCTGGACGACACGGCCAACCGGCTGATGGCGACGCACGGGGACTCCGCCGACGCCACGTACAGCAAGCAGCGCGAGATAAACGAGGCGTGGCAGCAGCTGCAGGCGCGGGCCAACGCGCGCAAGGAGAAGCTGCTCGACTCCTACGATCTGCAGAGGTGAGTCTGCTGAACTTGATGAGTAAATAGCGCTTTATAGTCCACCACGCTAGGATTTCCTGTTTCAGTTATGCTATGGGCTATCACAAGTACCAGGTCACGATTTGAACTGATTTTGAGCAGAACTTAAAACTCGTCATAGACTGATATCTTGCCAGTTATCGAACCCGTTATGTATGAGGATATACATATCGGACGATATGTAAATCCTCATACATAGATAAACTAACCAAATATACTCTTTCAACTCAAGCTTTCTGGTTTTGATCATTGGAAGTTATGTTACACTATGCTATATCTATACGCTGATATATCGTTATGAAAAGATTCTGAAATAAACAATTTGTTATTTAGATTCCTGTCGGACTACCGCGATTTGATGGCGTGGATCAACTCGATGATGGCGTTGGTGTCCTCCGAGGAGCTCGCCAACGACGTCACTGGGGCTGAGGCACTCCTCGAGAGACACCAGGTAACAAAGCGCTCATTCATGATTGTATATACGTATAAAATAATATACCATTTATTTAAAGGGGCCTGTTAAATACACACTTCTCTCTATAAGGAGTTCCTCCTATGAAATTTATGTGTTTTTGTATATAGAACAGCATTATTAAAATTAATCCCTTTATGTTTAATGTATTTATACATGTTTAAACTCTGTAATATATTATTTAAAGCAATTGTAAAATAAGCTTTCGTTCCCCTGAATTTTGTATTGTCCTTAAATATGTTGTGATGGTACCTAGCTAGAGGCACGTAAGTAACGCGGCGTATATTTCTAGAGCCAGCGACTGGAGATAGACGCGCGGTACGGCATTATGCCGCAGGTCAGATGCACGCATGTGTGCTCCCAGCCTTATTCTATTCTTCAGCGAGCCCAGGGCCATCAATCGCGATTGTCAATATTCTTTTTTAAATTAACAGACCTATCTGTTAATCTCATTCAATGACCGGACTTATATGTATTGATCGCTATTGATTGCCTGGATACTGTTTTAATGACCTAATTTTTTAAACACGTAACAAGTATTAAATAATTTCACTGTAGTGATCACTACACTTGATGTACGTCGTTGGTTAATAAATTTTGAAAATAAAAAAATGTTAACTGACTTCTAAAATGCTAAAAAGTATTATAATAGATTCAAACTAATATAGACAAACGTAAGTATTCGAGTTTACTTGCATAACAAATATGTTTATAATGTTCTTATATGATACTTGAGAATCTTTCTTTAATTATGTTAATACAATTCTTCTTTTATACAATGTTGTGATTTTACTTTTATTTACATTGTGGTTGTAAATTCTGCTTCACTTGACATTACAAAGATACAGTATTTATGTGACGAGACATTAAAACATTTTTAGTACATTAAAACAGTTTAAGCTGTTTTAATGTACTTCAATTGGTTATACATTGATAGCCAATTGAAGAGTAGAATAGAATAGTAGAAGAAAGAATATAAAAAGAAAGTTTTAAACTTGCAGGTGAAGCGGAATCATATTAAACTTTTGGCAACTTTGATTTCGTTTTATATTTTTGTGTTTCACTTTTTACATAATACTGTTAACTTGATTTGGCGGTAATTTTGATTTACTTCACTATTTTGTGGTTTTTCTAACAAAACTTAATATTAAATTCAGAATAAACATATTTTTTCAAAGGTTGTTGATAAAAATCTTTTTAAATTGTAGGAAAAACATTGACAACTTAGTGCAAATAGGTCCGTAGGTGATAATGACCATAATTTAGCCCGTCTGGGTAATTTTATTTTATAGGCTTAATGCAATCAACAAGTAAAGTATATATATTAATTTTTATTAAATGATCAACTATTGTCTCGATCGATATGTAACGATTTTGGAAATTTAATTATTTTAGAACGAAATATAATTAAAAAAAAATAGGTGAAAGTGCAAAAAAAACACAATACTAAACATATTTGTACGTATAGGAACACCGCACGGAGATGGACGCGCGCGCGGGCACGTTCCAGGCGCTGGAGCTGTTCGGACAGCAGCTGCTGCAGGGCGGCCACTACGCCAGCGTCGACATACAGGAGAAGCTCAGCGCCATGGCCGACGCCAGGCAGGAGCTCGAGAGGTACACTTACTAACATTATTTTATAATTACAATTAGTGCGAAAGTTGTAACTTTCGCAACTTGGTTGCCGGCTCACTTTTATATGAGGCGACCATCTCAGTCCTCGGGACTAGCAACGCATCTGTGATAGACTTCATATAGAATCTCTGTTCTATATGAAGTTGCTTACAAATGTCCATGGGCGGCAGTAACCACTTACCATCAAGTGGGCTGCTTTAGTATAGGCAGGATATACGTCGTTGTGTAACATATTATTATTCATTAAGGCATAACCACTAAATACATCATAAAACCTGTATTAGATAAAACCATACAAAATTAATCACAGCATGCATTTAAATGTTTACATAAATGAATTTCATACAAAACAAGTAAAAGTAGGTTTAAAATAGTAACAGTTATTCTAAATACAAATAAAATGTATCTTGTTTTTTTTACTTGCATAAATTGTCACTTTGAACGCAAATCGTATCCAGTACAGTTTCTGCAATATAAGAATGTGTCCCCAGAGCGTGGGTGGCACGTCGCATGAAGCTAGACCAGAACCTGGAGCTGCAGCTGTTCTACCGCGACTGCGAGCAGGCGGAGGGCTGGATGGCGGCGCGCGAGGCCTTCCTGGCGCCGGCCGAGCCCGCCGCGCGCGACGCGCCCGACCACGCCGCCGCCTCCGACAACGTCGAGCAACTCATCAAGAAACACGAGGACTTTGATAAGGCCATCAATGCGCATGTAAGATCTTACTGAAAATTTAAAGAATTGGCGCTCTTAATATGATTGTAATATACAAAGCTAATCTGACCTAACAGTTTTTAATAAGTCTCTATAGAATAGAAATTAAAATAGTTATTAGTATGTTGTTATCACATCTTCTTTTAGTTTGTTGTTATTGCATCTTATAAATGTGTCAATACAGTAAAACGAACCTTCTATTTAAATTAAAAATTGTATTAATTTGTGTTTGTGTCTGTACAGGAGGAGAAGATCGCCCAGCTGCAAACGCTGGCGGATCAGCTGATCGCATCCGACCACTACGCCGCCGACCCCATCGACCACAAGCGCAAGCAGGTGCTCGACCGCTGGCGACACCTTAAGGAGGCGCTCATCGAGAAACGCTCCAGGTCTGAAACTTCAAATATCAAATGAAAGACCATGTGCACAAACGTTACAATTGTGTACTAGCAAATATTTTGCTCTAAAAGATCTTGCATTGGCTGTCTGTACTATGACATGAATGGAATTATTTGATATTTTTATAATATTTAATATTTTGAATGGAAAGCCATTTTTTCATAAAAATGATTTATTTAAACACTAATATTTTTATGCAAAAATGGTTTTGCACTTAAAATATTATAAAAAAGTTAAATAATTTAATATATTTCAAAGTTATACAATAATACAACGCGGCGCTAAGCGTTCTCCATCGCATCACATAGAGTACTGCTACCGAAGCGTGGGATAACCAATTTTAAATTTCATACAAAATATTATCTACAGTTATATCAAATTATAATATGATGAAAGTATTATAACAATTTCAGTAATCATTTTTTAATTGGACGTAAGTGAAGAGTAATTAAGAACGGCTTTTTCGAAGAATATCACTATCGTTTTTATATAGTTTTATGTGCAATGACAGTAAAATAATTCCAAATGGTTTATCTCAAATGACACGTCTGTGTGTGGCCAGACTCGGCGACGAGCAAACGCTCCAGCAGTTCTCGCGTGACGCCGACGAAATGGAAAACTGGATCGCGGAGAAACTGCAACTGGCCACCGAGGAGAGCTACAAGGTATATACGGATTTATATGTTTTAATCGTCAATGTCTATTTCTGGTTATTTATATGCGGCGATATTTTGTTTAAAATATATATCGATTGTTAAATGTGTTATTGGATAATAATTTAGCAGGCTTTGCAAATGACTAATCATAAAAATATAATATAAACAAAAGAGTTATGATAAGAAATATTTTGCAACAAATCGCGACCAACATGTGTCATGATATACATTAAAGCTGCAGAGTCACCAACTTCTGTCCCATAAATGATGTGTGCACTTGCAAAATAAAATATACACCAGCTTACACAGCAAAGTAACGTCTGCTATTAAGAATAAACAATATGTAATCTATTAGGTACTATAGTATTAAATATAATCGACACGTAATACATATAATGGTGATCTAAACTTGTTACATTGAAAATGCATACAAAAAAGAACTGTCACGGACGCCTGTAAAACATAGAAATTGTTTTGTACGATTTGATAGTTTACGACATGAAATAAATAAACATCTAATAAATAAATTTTTATTTATGAATATTTTATAGTATTGTACATACCATTATTTGGCGTAGTACATACTATTATTATATGCGTCGCCACGGCAACAGTCGGTTTCAAACGCCGCTATAAATGTTCCACATCATAATATTTAATCTACCTAATCTAATGTATTTTTTTATCTCTCCCATAGATATATCCGCTCAAAATTCAATTTGGAATTAAAGACATATAATAAATTAATTGTGCAAACATTTGTTTAGGACCCGGCGAACATCCAGTCGAAGCACCAGAAGCACCAGGCGTTCGAGGCGGAGCTGGCGGCGAACGCGGAGCGCATCCAGTCCGTGCTGGCCATGGGCGGCAACCTCGTGCAGCGCGGCCAGTGCAGCGGCAGCGAGGACGCCGTGCAGGTGAGCATTATTAAACTCGTGTACGCTACATACTGAGGAAGAGGAGAACTGAGGATCAGTGTTACATTACGTGGCCGTATAGCGGGTATACAGAACCAATAAAATAATGAGTGATTTTTAAACAGCTTCAACGTATTTTTCACATCTGAGTGAATGACAACGACAAGAGAACTATAGCGGCCTGTGTTTTGATGTGATTGTATGTTTTTATCCTTCGTTAATAATTATGATGAATAGTGTTAATAAATGAATTAGTTATTCATTTATTATATAATAACATGTATATAAAAACTTAATAGCAGTTCAATGAAAATCGTACAGAATAAGTAGTCTTAAACAAAAATATTATCAAAAAACCTTACATTATACTTGTATTTGTACAGGCACGTTTAGCATCGATCGCGGACCAGTGGGAGTTCCTTACGCAGAAGACAACGGAGAAGTCGCTGAAGCTCAAGGAGGCTAACAAGCAGCGCACCTACATCGCCGCCGTCAAGGACCTCGACTTTTGGCTCGGAGAGGTAATAAGATGACTGATAATAGTCTTTTATTAAATTGATTCAAAACAAACAAAATATATAAAAAGTTTGAGAATGTCGTAATAATTGTTAATTATTTTCGTCCAGGTTGAGAGTCTGTTGACATCTGAAGATTCTGGCAAGGATCTGGCGTCAGTACAAAATCTGATGAAGAAACACCAACTCGTGGAGGCCGATATCCAAGCGCACGAGGATAGGATCAATGGTTTGTATTGATTTGTGAATTATTATAATAATATCCGATTGCTAATATAGTAGAAAACAAAAGTAGTGTAATTACGTTCATACTTTTATTATTGAATATCGTTTGAGACTATTCAAGTATAAGAATTACTAGGCCAATACATTTTATATGGGAAAATCATTTTATTATATGAGATCCCCCCTGCATTCCTCTGCACGTATCGTAATACACTCACACATCATACTACAAATCCATATTTTAATACGAAGGTTACCTTGTAATATATATTATTGTGATTGTGATATGTGGAACCAACATTCTAAAAACGTTCTACACGACAACCCACTGCGTATTAATAAATCGTTATAAGTATAATAAATATTTTATGTTTTATTTTTATTTTATTAATCTTTAGGAAACATACAATGATTAATACATACATATATTTTCACATAGGTATAACAAACATCAGCAAAGTCTCCATTATGATGCGTTAGGAGTTAGGAGCGTAGTGTTTAATTATTTTTTAATTTTCAGTAATAAAAAGTAAGGAGTAAAAAAAGAAAAAATAATAAGTAATATATAACGTGTGTAGATATGAACGCGCAAGCGGACGCGCTGGTGTCGTCCGGGCAGTTCGACAGCGCGGGCATCGGGTCGCGGCGCAGCGCCATCAACGAGCGCTTCGAGCGCGTGCGCTCGCTGGCCGCGCACCGCCGCGCGCGCCTGCACGAGGCCAACACGCTGCACCAGTTCTTCAGGGACATCGCTGATGAGGAGTCCTGGATCAAGTTAGTTGCACTTTTATCTAACTACTGGGAAACAGATTTTTTTTGGTTGCAGTCTGGTTGATCGGATGTCTGTTATTTATCTTTATCCGTAATTTATGAATCAAATTTAAGGCGAAACACATGTATTTTAATATTAAACTGTGTGATAAATTCAAACTAGAAATTTATAAATAATAACCAAACATACTTAAATGCATATGTAGAAAAAAAAACTTATTGTAGAATTATGTATTTTCCAATTTCTATAGGTTTTTTAATAAGTCGATTATTATGATAAGGCTGTTATTTAAATTCATAGGGAGAAGAAACTGCTCGTAGCGTCCGACGACTACGGTCGTGACCTGACCGGAGTACAAAACCTGCTGAAGAAGCACAAGCGGCTCGAGGCAGAGTTGGCGAGCCACGAGCCCGCCATCCAGGCCGTGCAGGAGGCCGGCGAGAAGCTCATGGACGTGTCCAACCTGGGCGTGCCCGAGATCGAGCAGCGGCTGAAGGCGCTCGGCCTGGCCTGGGCTGAGCTGCAGGCGCTGGCTGACGAGCGCGGTGCCAAGCTGCAACAATCACTCGCCTACCAGCAATTCCTGGCTAAGGTTGATGAGGAGGAAGCCTGGATAAGGTGAGTCAAATAGTCGTATTTATTTATGTTTTGCATTTTCTTGACTTCACTTAACTTCAAAAATGTCATATAAAAAGTTCTTTTTTTATATTTTAATACTACAGTACCATATCCTACGTTTACACTAATTTTATCAATCACTAACTTCGATGGTTAATGATTATTTATTTAGGATATTTATCAGTAATGTTCAGCGAATTTAAAAGCATTATTGTCCATTCAGCGAGAAGCAGCAGCTGGTGGTGGTGGGCGAGGTGGGCGACAGCATGGCGGCGGTGCAAGGGCTGCTGAAGAAGCACGAGGCGCTGGAGGCGGAGCTGGCGGCGCGCGGGGACCGCGTGCGCGACCTCACCGCCGACGGCGAGCGCCTGCTGGCCGAGGGGAACCTGCACGCTGACGCGCTGTCGCACCGTCTGCACGCGCTGCAGGTACGGTGACTAGTGGACAGAGACAACTGACACATTCCATACACGTATACTTGTGGTAGGCTTGCTGGTGTCGTAGATTCGATGGACATATTGAATGACGTGTTCATAGTTACACAAACGTTGACAGAAATCTATTCGTATCAATTAAATGTTACAAGTTTGTACTTATAAAAGAATGCTTAAGAGAGAGAGAGAAAAAATTAAGCTTGTGGTCGGGTTTAGCTTTTTGCTGTCAACACTGACTTTATTTTCAGATAAATTGCAGTAGTTAATGTTATGTTGTTTAAGTGTTGATGATGAAAATGTTATGTAATAAATAATGTGACTTCCCCAGGCGAAACTGGAGAAGCTGACGGGCCTGGCTGCGCGTCGTAAGGCGGCGCTCGTGGACAACTCCGCGTACCTGCAGCTGTTGTGGAAGGCGGACGTGGTAGAGTCGTGGATTGCGGATAAGGAAACCCATGTGCGCTCTGATGAGTTCGGCCGCGACTTGTCCACCGTTCAGACGCTGCTCACCAAGCAGGACACCTTCGACGCCGGTGAGTGCCTACCAATTCGCACTAGACCAGCGTGGTGGACAATAGACTGAAACTCTCTTAGTGGGACAATAATGGGTTGACGACACGAGTCTACGTCACACTTTTTGTGAAAGATAGGATATAGCACACTTTTTTAACCAATTTGCAAATTGCACAGATTTTACATAATACTTACTATTTCTTTAAGAGTTACGTTTACGTTTTATGGTATTGTACGGGTTAGACCGTAACAGTTTAAATAATTAAAATAAAAGTAAGATAAAACCTTAAAAATCTTATATTTCTTATAAATACTAAAAAAGGGGGGTGAGTGACGCGCGGTACACTTAATGACCGATTGCAAACTAAATAACATTTCTAAACTTAGGTGTAATGGGTATAAATGCTGAAACATAATTTTGAACGTGCATTGCCCGTACAGGTAACTTAATTAAACTTGGATTTAATTGTGCTAAAACTTTTGAAAAATAATTTACAAATTAGAAATCAACTGTGTGTTCATATTTTTTATTTTGTTTTGACACATCACATATTTCACATAAACTACTAATACTAAGAATTGGCAGCTGCCTACACATGATACGTTACACTTTCGACCAACATTTTTGGAACGACCATTTTGTCGTTTTTATATTAATGTTAACGGAAATGTTGGTATCCAGGCTTGGCGGCGTTCGAGCACGAGGGCATCCAGAACATAACCGCGCTGAAGGAGCAGCTGGTGGGCGCGGGGCACGAGCAGGCGGCCGCCATCGCCAAGCGGCACGGCGACGTGCTGGCGCGCTGGCAGCGGCTGCTGGCCGACAGCGCCGCGCGCAAGCGCCGCCTGCTGCAGCTGCAGGACCAGTTCCGCCAGATCGAGGAGCTCTACCTCACCTTCGCCAAGAAGGTACCCGATACTCTAACAATTTTTGACCTGTGTCACTGTGATCGGTTTTGAGCAACCTGAATCCAGTGGTTGCCCGCCGCCTTACGCAGGTAACCAGTCAACCTGATAGGCGAGCGATCTGTACTCTGAGGGTACTACCCCATGGGTTGACTTTTTTTTACAAATAATGTGACCTGCCCGTTATCACTTCAGTTTATTTTTTTAACTAGTTTGATATCAATCAATAATGACAACTTGTATAACTTTTTTTTGTCATATATATAAATAACATGATATTTACTGAAATAGACATATATATCGCCTTATATTATACTAATCTTTATAATATTCAATGCCGAAAAGTAAAACAAACAATTTAAATAGACATATAAATTCTTTCAGATATTAATTATTATATTTTTGTAGGCATCTGCATTCAATTCGTGGTTCGAGAACGCCGAGGAGGATCTCACTGACCCCGTTCGCTGCAACTCCATCGAGGAAATCAGGGCGCTGCGTGACGCGCATGCGCAATTCCAAGTACGTCAAGTTTATTACATATTTAGTATGACATGTCTCCCACGTATATATATCTGCGGAACACGCACCCAACAATTTACTATATTTACTATAGACATGACCTTTTTTATTTGTACATTTCCTTTCAAAAGTAACAACATAGTTCACCTACAAGTTACGTGATACTTTAGGGCGCGTAGCATGTGATCCTAGTATTAATGAACATCGATGTCTCCTAGGCTTCGCTGTCATCGGCGCAGAGCGACTTCGAGGCGCTGGCGGCGCTGGACGAGCAGATCAAGTCGTTCAACGTGGGCGCCAACCCCTACACCTGGTTCACTATGGAGGCGCTCGAGGAAACTTGGCGCAACTTGCGCAAGATTATCGGTAAGATTACCAAGTTGTTTTATCATTATTTTGGTTATATATTATAGCAAATAACTCAATTTTATGTAGTTCAATAGCGGCGTTACACCATTTATTTATTGTCTCTAGTTTATATCAAACTACGTTTACAGCATTGTTTTGCGTATGTATAGGAAGACTGCAAAAAAAAAATCAAAAAGATATTGTCCAATAATTCCAACTGAGTTCATGTAAAATCATCACCAACTAGAACAGAGAGCTACATTAGTTTTACCATAAATCCTCAAGCATTCCAGCCTTGTTTAAATTTCTTACACTTATGCTTTATAATAACAAAGTATGTTTCTTGTAAACAGCCGAGCGCGACGTGGAGCTGACAAAGGAGGCGCAGCGGCAGGAGGAGAACGACAAGCTCCGTAAGGAGTTCGCCAAGCACGCCAACGCCTTCCACCAGTGGCTTACCGAGACGCGGTGAGTTCGGCGCACTAGCCTGTAATCGTATTTTAGTCATTAAATCAACGTTCTCAGCGATTACAGGTGCCTTTGAAAGAAAAGGACTGAACTCGTGTACTGCACCAGCGAAATACGGTCTGGTAGTTTTTACTTATGTCACATAACATGACATTGTCATTAGGAACATAGAATTCTCAAGCATTAATCCGAATAATAATAATGTTTCTGTTGATCAGTAAAGCTTTATGAAAATGGGAGGCTATGGATTCGAGCATATACCATTGAATTTCATGACACTAGTTCTAAACTTTGCTCTATATTTCTTAAAAATCACATCTACAACTTAAGACACATAATATGGGTAAATAACTGGTGATAAAAACTACTAGAAATGTAATTTTAAGAAATGTTGGCTGCTGGTTTGTTTTCCATACCCTTATGATAGATATGTTTTCTGTACAATATGATTTTTTATAAATTAGATTTAAGATAAATTTGTTTTGTGTTATGTATATCAAGTTGATGAAAGTATGTGACATTAATGCGCAGGTACCGGCTGCTAGGCTGGGACGGGTAAAGTATTCGATTGTCGCGTGTAGTTCTCCTACTAAACATGTACAATCGCCTCACAGGCTTGGCAATAACGGTACGATAAAAATATTAAAACAAAATTATAACAATATAACATAGGTAGACTGGATCTGATAATAATCTGATATTAATTTTATTTTTGAACAATTGGATGTCAATTCCATCGCCTTTTTTTTAAATTCTAGTACTAACCAACGAACCTAGATTTCAAATATACGTGACGAATAGATAACCTCTCTTCCTTTGGGAAGTCGGTTAAAAAGAAAGCCTTTAAATAAAGAAAACTTATAAATAAAATATAGGACGTACCTAAAGGTTTCATGTTAGACACAGGCTTCTCCCCGTACACTGGATTTTCGTTATTAATCATCATTATTTTAAATGTCCTTGTTGCCAAGTCCTTAAAATAAACGCACTACGTACGTCGATGTCGCCGCAAACCGTTTGGCTTCAAGTATAATTCAGTGGTGTCATTACTCATTACCAAACATTCTGTAAATATTGAATCGATTCTAACTTTTAATCTGAGTGTTTTGGAATTGTTTTTTACTCTTAATATACTAATTTCACTTCCGCTTACTACAATTTTAGTAATATAGTATGAAGACACGTAATTTTGATCCCTATTAATATATTGATTTACATTTCCGTCACTGATGTGTTTCTAAGTGTTGTATATTTTATGGAATAACTGGTAATAAATAAGCCTGTAAAAATATGTGCTTGTATAATAATGACCGATTCTTCTATACTTCAAATCTATCAAAACAAGGTTGAATGGATGATAAAACTGCCGTAGCATGCAAACGTGTCCACCTATTTGTGATCATGACGGTGTAAATATAACTGTGATCCTTTAATCAGCGTGTCAGGTCAATAGAATGAATAATAAAATATATCATAATGTGGTGCAGCACGTCGATGATGGAGGGCACGGGGTCGCTGGAGCAGCAGCTGGCGGCGCTGCGCACGCGCGCGGGCGAGGTGCGCGCGCGCCGCGCCGACCTGCGCCGCCTCGAGGAACTTGGTACACTTTTTATATTACCATGTCGAGGACTTACTATATTATTTTATTTTAAATATTTTATTTTCTAATACGGTATTCTTTTAGAAATACCTCAACTTCCACGTGTGTCATTTAAAATGAAGCTAAATTGATCGAACTTTTTATATATAAACGAAACGAAAATGGTCGATTTATTCGAAAATAGAACCAAAGTACTGAGCATTTCATGTCACACATTGTTATAACTTTTGCTTTCTTTGCATTTATTGTATCATTATATAAATATTATTGTTTAATAGGAGCGGCATTGGAGGAGCACCTGATCCTAGACAACAGATACACCGAGCACAGCACGGTGGGGCTGGCGCAGCAGTGGGACCAGCTGGACCAGCTGTCCATGCGCATGCAGCACAACCTCGAGCAGCAGATACAGGCCAGGAACCACTCTGGTCAGTACCATCATTATTTTTAGAACATTGATATTTAGAATTTCTACTTTTTTAATGTTTACTTGTTATGAATACCATTGTATTTGAATAACAATGCTATAATTATGTATGCCATATTGTTATTGTCTGAAAAAACTCAAAGAAATGTTCAATTCAGTAACACATTACTGCACCTTATAATAATTATTGGTGTTTAATAATTGATGTGTCGTGTTATAGGCGTGAGCGAGGACGCCTTGAAGGAGTTCTCGATGATGTTCAAGCACTTTGACAAGGACCGCTCGGGACGGCTCAACCACCACGAGTTCAAGTCGTGTCTGCGCGCGCTCGGCTACGACCTGCCCATGGTGGAGGAGGGGCAGCCCGATCCAGAGTTCGAGGCCATTCTCAGTCAGTATACATTAACATTTTTCCTACAAGTTTTTTGGTATAGGTAGAAAAATGTTGCGTTTTCAATAGAAAAATCTATTCTTTTTTCAATTACAATTACAATTTGGCTTAGGGGAATAATTACTAATTATTATTAAGCAGTCTAAATCCTTCAAAACAGTCCTGGAATAAATGAATGCTTTATAATCACATATGTATGCTTACTGGTATGCAATCAGTCTTATCATTATGTATTGGAGACTGTATGTCACTACACATTGTTATAATACATAATTATAAAGAAGCATATGTTGAACAGATGTGGTGGATCCGAACCGCGACGGGCAGGTGTCACTGCAAGAGTACATGGCGTTCATGATCAGCAAGGAGACAGAGAATGTCCACTCGTCGGAAGAGATCGAGAACGCGTTCCGCGCCATCACCGCGCACCAGGACCGCGCCTACGTCACCAAGGATGAGCTCTACGCCGTACGTATCGACATGCTTTTTTGTAAAGTTTATCTTCACTGCCTGATAGGATATTTCTCCTGAAAGGATATGTCGATTTGTCATCTTAGAGGCGTCTTACTTGTGATAGTTACATGTTGTGGCTAGAATCACGTGTCGTCTCTATAACAGGAAGAAATCTTACATAGTTAACTTGTTAGATGCTGTTCAACTGGTTTGAACAATGGAAGACATTTCATTTTTATTATTTACTCATGGACTCATTAATTCCAGAACCTCACGAAGGAGATGGCGGACTACTGCGTGGCGCGCATGAAGCCGTACGTGGAGCAGAAGACGGAGCGGCCCATCCCCAACGCACTCGACTACATCGACTTCACGCGCACGCTCTTCCAGAACTAACCGCACCGCTCGCCCGCGCAGTACTGCCTAACTTTATATTCGCATTAAATTGAAAAAACAACACCTCGTTCTTTGATTTCGTGGTAGATCACCTCTTGAAGCCTATCCCCGCGAACGTACTGCGCGGACCGACGCCACGTGCTGCGACTAGCTTACTTCTTAGCTTACACTAGATGTCTGCCTTGACTCTGTCCTATTCCAAATCTTCAGACTGAATGTTTGTTAAATTAGCTCACCTATGCATTTTTCAAATCAAAGCTGTAGTTGATTAGTTTGCTTGATCGATGTGCCGGTTGGTTTGGAAGAGAACGCCCGACCCTTCGATAGAGAAGCGTCGCGCGATCCGAATCAACACGTATTCAGACTGTATGTCTACTTGAGTAGTGTTTACGGGTGTAAACAAGTACAGTGCAATGTGGGTATGATTCCTTTTCTCTGAGCTAGCAGAGGAATACGAAGCTCCCGAAGGATACACAGCTTTTTAACTTTTAAATAATTGTTCGTGTTAAAAATTGCATTTCTTGATTAATACTTTTGCTTACTAGTTGATACCTATTGTTGTAAGCTAAGATACTTGCGTACTGTTTGATATTTTATTATCCAAGTTATTTGCATTGCTAAGACTCTATTTATTTTTTGTATTCACATAATCGTTCTAATAAACATTTATTCCAAATTTTGTTTACTTATTATATAAATGAACACATTTCATTTCATAATCTTTTTAATAAATATTGATTTTTTTACAATATCATATAAGTAGCTATTTTATATAGATAAAGCCAGTTGGACTATCAAATTCATTTTTATTGATATTTATGATCTACATAATCTATTTAAAGAAACAATTCGTCAAAATTATACAGTCTATCAAGAATTTACTGCAGTCTAGACTGGAACTTAAGTCCTATTTGAGTTCAGTCATATGGGTGTTGCTACTCTGACATATAGAGTTATATTATACTGCTAATTCTTACAATAATTCAAATGTTTCATTTCAATCTTTATTTACGCATGTAATATTAATATATGTACTATGCAATTTATTACTATAAATAATATTAATGTCTTTTACATATATTAAATGAGCTTTCACCCTAAAAAGCTCCAAGTTTACTAATGTAAAATATTTATAATTACACAATTTTAAACACTCGACTACACTTGTGTTGGCTAACCGTTACAGGCAAAGACAGTTGAATGTTTAATTTTTGCTTTTTACCATGATCCAATTTCACTTTATCACTGTCCAAGCCAAGCAAAATGGAGTAGTTACCCGCTAGCCACTTGCCTCAGTTCATAACACCGTACAGCAGTGTGGTTAGACGCGCGCCCGCTGCAGCAGGCGGAACTCCTCGGGCGCGAGGTGCGGCCGCAGGCGCTCCAGCAGCGCCGCGGGTAACGCCGCACGCGGCGCCTGCAGGTGCCGCACGGCCAGCAGCTCCCGGACTGATGGCCGTGCACGCGCGTTGTACGTCAGACACCATTTCAGCGTTGCTATCAGTGATGCTGGCAAATCTGACAAATTTTATATGATAATGATATATGGGCAATATGATATTTTCCGAATAATCGGTTAACGAGACGGAACTCTACTGCAAACGCGAATAATGTGTTCAAGTTGGCAAAACTAGACGATACTAGGATTTATCTCTTTGTGAAAGCACCTTTAGTGGCTTATTAAAAAGCAATATTTGGATTTGCATCAATCTTTGTTATTTGGTATCATTTTAACTCAATGGCAAAACTAGAATAATATCAATTGTCAATACTCACGGTCTACAGGTGGATAGTCTATTTTATGGTTGGGGTCGAGTATGGCAGCCAGCTTGGCGAGATTCGGGATGTGACCGAACGGCGTGCGGCCGTACACCATACTGTACAGGATGCAACCCAGAGACCACACGTCCGACCGAAATGATATCTAAACAAATACGATTTATATCATTACTCATTTTAATATTGCATTATTATGTTAACAAGACATTGTATATTATTTTGACGTACGAGGGGGGGTCCAAAAGTTCGCGGAATGGAGGGGATGGAGTGGGGATAGGGTAGCTCGCTTAGTGTCATACTAATTAGGCACTC
>DWNE01000049.1:0-43425 GCA_018249875.1 Cecropterus toxeus
ATGGACACACAAAGACGAATATACAAACACCCACACTCAGAATAGAAATCTAAACTCATCATTCATTTTTTTGTCTGGCCGGGAATCGAACCCGGGACCCACTGCGCGTCAGACCGGTATGTTGACCGCTTGGCCACTCGGGTCATCAAAATTATAGTGGTGTTTGGAAAATCTGGGTGATGACCTATTAGGAGTTCACCAAGCCCAAATTTGGGGGCCGCAAGACATCAGTGAAAAAACCAACAAAGTTTAAAACATATTTTTAATATCAGACTTTGAGTGAATGATGTTTTGTGATATTACGTTTAGATATTCACTTATACATTCAACTATAAGTAACCATAGTAATTATGATATAAATAAAAACATTCTGCACATTTTATAATAATCCTTCGGTTAATTAACATGAAACACAAGATAGAAAAACCCTTTTTTACTCCTTTCTGTCATTGCAAGCGTGCAAGTGTCATCTGCTGTTGCAAGTTGTCTTATCTTAATAAGGCATTGCATTCATGAGCCTTTCAAGGTCCACTACTGGATATAGGCCTCCCCTAAAGGCCACCTCTTCAACCAGTCCTGTGCCTTCTGAATACAGCAGTTTTCCGCTCGCGCTCAATGGAGCATGCAATGATGGGAAATAGGTGAAAAACAGCTTAAATAAGGTACTCCCAGTTATGTGATTATAGGCCAATATTATTATGGAATTGATCCATTTCAATATTTAACGGTAGTCATTATACGCAGTTTTTATTTAAAACATTTGCAATGAATATCAGATTTAGTTATTGTTGTTTTACTAAGGTGAGAGAGTTTACTGTTGTTTTTTTTATCTCAAAGTATCATTTGATAAGTAGTCAACTGGACCGGTTGAATATGTTAAATTATTTTATATTTTTTAAATATATGTAATTCTACATAATTTCTTTTCCAAGGCCCTAAAGTTACACTAATAAAATTGTGGCCTATATAATATTGTTTTAATTTGTAATTATGTACAAAATCTTATAGGAATATTAAATATCTTGTAGAACAAGAACCAAATAGGTTACAAAAAAGATTTAATCATTAATTTAGTTACGAATAGGTTCACCACAGGGGGTCAGCAAAACCATCAAATTTAGTAAGCTAGACGCCTAAAAGGCAGACAACTTCACTGTTTATTGAACTTTACATTCAAACTACTGTAACACATTAAATCTAAGCACGTATTCGTGAACTAAAATAAACATACCGAGTGCTTCTGTGAGTGTGCTGTCTGTGTCGCGAACTCCGCCGAGAGCGGCTACTCAATTCTGACCGCACAGACTCAGTCTCCATTATCACGCTTTACAGCCACGACCGCCTACCGTTTATCCATGAGCTGACCCCATAAACCTGCAATAATCCACCGTGTAATCGCATAACGAAATCAGAGCAATTAAAATACTTCGGGAGCACGGAACCATCAACACTATAAAACTCCGCTTTTCACACTGACACGCGCGGTTTTCACTTATAAAACATATAGATGCACGTAACGTATACTTCAGATCGAAGTAACAGCGTAAATTACCATTGCATTATTGATAAAAATTGGGTTTTTCTAATAAGAGCGTCGTTTACAGGTGTCGACACTGTCGACAAGACGGTTTCATGTTGAATGTTATCTTACTAAACTAAATTGACGTAGTGAAAAAAATTGACACTTTCCATCACACTCATACTTTATGAAATTATACAGTGCTATCTCCTTTTAACCCTAATTGTTTCACCATTCGAAACTGGTTGGATTATTTACGTTCAGAAATGCTTCTATTTGACCTGTGAACAATCCCTTTTTATTTTAATGGCCAGTTGTTTATTTCTAAGATATCATAAGATTTTTTGTAGTCGTCTAGTACAAAAGTAATATTTAAATACGTAAAATATTATTTAAATTCACATTTTCTTTTAGCAAATTTCTTTAGTTTTTACGTGGAATAGAATGCACTGGCGGTGAATTCGAAAAAATGTAGAACAGTAGATTACGAGGATTGATAATGATAAGATAACAAGCTCGCTACAAATAGATAACTCATTGACCAACTCATTTAAGACATGAAGTTATTGTTTATTCCGTAAAAATGGAGATTGGACAAAATCTGGAGTCAAATCAGGGAAGGAGGAATGAAAATCGCGTGGAAGATTTGCACTTAGACCGAGTGGTGGCCTCCTTACCCGAGATCGGTCCAAGTCCTCCGGACGGGGGTTACGGCTGGCTCATTGTGTTCTCCGCAGCAATATATCAAATATCTGTGCCCACACTGTTTACTGTGTACGGATTACTTATATTGAAGGCGATCAGAGAGGAAGGCCATGATGATGGTTACAATTTGAGAATATGGGACGTGGACTTGGCGCTGGTACCGCTCATAATGGTCGTGATTCGGCTTCTCCTAGAGTCGTGGTGTCGAGCGGTGATCAAGATCTTCCACATGCCGCGCTTCATAGCTCTAGCTGGCCTATGTCTGACCGTGGCCGGGGTTTTACTGTCAAGTTACTCAACGAATATACATAGCAACGATCACATAATAAACATATTTGCGGGGATTTTTATAGGTAAGTTGATTTTTCTATATCCGTATTACTGCTAATAAAATAAATTATGTAAATAGATGTCGTTTGAAGATTTGTAACACCTGTTGTCAGAGCTGAAGGTCACACATTCAAAGAATTATATTATTCTTGAACGCGGAAATATTGTAATAATTTAGACTCAACTTCATACTTAAAATGAAATAGCTGGTTTATATAATTGCACAGATTCGGAAACGCATTAAACTATTTAAAAAAATACAGACGAATTGAGAACCACCTCCTTTTTGAAGTTGGTTAAAAATACAGCTTGATGTAGGGTGTGTACCTTACTTTGTTTATCCAAACGTACTCAAATCTATTGTTTTCGAAGTAATCAACTTCGCAATATAGTAGATGCTAGCAGTAGATAATAAGTACACAACATATAATATAATACTAAAACCATGAATCATCAGTCACGTTACTAAAGAATTAAGATTACTAACTACTACTACTACTACTACTACTTCTTTAGTACCTTAGTATCTACATGCTTTTACTATTATAAGTGTTTATAATAATTATTAATATTTACATTGAGTTTTCTTTAGCTATATTATTTTATTTTATGTATTGTTATTGTGAAGCCTAGTTTTGTCGGCCACTAAAATAAATATTGTTAGATATAAGAAATAAACTTGACTCTAAACGTGAATAACGCCATCTATTATCTTGTTTAAAAATAAAATCACTATTAGAACACAGATATCTAATTGAACTCGTTTGAAATTCACATCGTAGAACATTGATTGCCTTTCTTAAATATTATTGTGTAACACTTAATATTTATGTAATAAGACATCCTCGAAAACACTATCTATGTAAAAATCGGTAATCGATTTCTTAAGACGTGTGTCTACTGATACTTTACATTTTAACCCATATTTATAAAAACACCACAAAATATTTCTAAACACAATTAAAAATATTTCAGGACTTGGGTGTGCATTAACAGGACAACAAACTGATGTGATAATCACTCATTACTTCCGAGAGAAACTAACCATTGCACAGAGAATAGTCCGAATGTCTCCATTCTTTGGAAACATCTTGATACCCTTCTTAATAGGCTATCTTTGTACCATTTATACTGGTGACATCATCGTGCTGATTTACGGAGCGATCATCATGCAAAACTGCCTCTTCTTAGCAACTTACTCGCGGCCTATTTACGTTGAAAAGGTCATCAGAAGTACATACAACATGATCCGAGCGGTAGAAGACGATGACGAAGTTATTTTCTCCAACCAGAATCAGCCAAACCCACCAGAACGGACCCAAGAACGACCATCAACGGCAGTTCAAACTCATGATGACGATGCTAACGATGTGGTAGTGTTCAACTCTAGACGAAATGCCAAAGAAATTCTCGATCCAGAAGTACAACGCAGAGAAAACAGAACCGATCATAGATTTTCATCAGATTTTAGTTCAATGTTTGATACACCATCTAATAGGTTTTCCTCGGATTTCGGCACGTTAGACATCACAGGATACGGCCGGATCAGCGGATATCAAGAGCTAGAAAACATTGACAGGGTGGCACAAAATCCTCAACCTTTGTACAGGGAAACTACAGTAAATGCAACGCAAAGTAACAATCTGGTTTTCGGATCTGAAGTGACGCCAGGGACAGCAAGAAGAACGGCGTCTATGAAGAAGAACTTCATCACGGTCGTGAACATGCTAATGGACTTAAACTTCTACTTATACACATTGTTACATTTGTGTACAACGTACTCTATATTTGTCCTTGGCGTCGTCTTCCCAGCATTCGTTTGGGAGAAAAATCTGTCTATGAACATTTGGTCTGTAAGTTAATTTATTATTATTAACCTTTGTTATTGAGATTACCTTCTATTGAATTTCTGTCTTGCGCAAATCTAGCCCAAGGCTTTTTGCTCAATGTAATGAAAATAAGAGCATTCTGCAACGAATTATCTAAGTAAATTACACAGAACGGTAAATCACAAGCCATTTGTCGATGACTGCTAAATCGCCCAGGCATAATTAAGACTATTATAGTATCAACCGTAGACAATCAGAAAATTAGGAGGACGAGAAATTGTGCAACCTTATTAAATCGAACAAATAATTAAGAATATTGGAATCTGTTTTTTTTTAAGATGATTTTTTTGGAGAGATAGGCACGCTCGTTTAATAATACAATTTTAATTGATTTAATAAGTTGAAAGGGCTATTGGTAAATGATCGTACTAATTGATACCTATTAGTAAGTGGCCACCTAATGGGATACTAAGGTGGAAATCCAACAGCGGCGTCAAAAGTAGACGGCTAGTCTCTGCAAAATGTTTCTCGTCGAATGCTAAGGGAAGGGAGAGTGTCCTGAATAATAATAGACTACAAAATTTGTCAAGTGAAATAAATGATTTTTGAATTTTGCCAGGTCTCAACTACAGTGGCAGTCGCTCACTTGTTAGCAATGTGCTTCATCGCGCTGTGTGTAGCGTTACCGAAAACTCTCAACAACCAAACACGTTTGTGTGCTTTATTTTGCGTCTGTGGAGCTATCGGATTTTATGGTAAGAAAACACTATTTTAAAACTAGCAACTCATCTTCTTGATTATGGTCACAGTTTATAATTATGAGACAATCTCCAATGGCATAATTTATATAGCTGAGAACGTTTTTTTTAACATTGAAGAACTAAATAACCATGAAAACCACCGAATAGCAAGTGGTCAGTCACTCGAGGACATTTGTAAGCAACTTCATTTGAACAAGGATTTTAATTGAACCTAATTGCAGATACGTTGCTACTGCCTAAGATGGTCACCTTATATAAAGGTGAGCCGGCAACCACACCCTTGGCTGTGGCATTGGTTCCATATTCATTCTACCAGCACGTAATTATATGTCCTTTACAACATTCCGGACAATAGGTACCCACCAGACCCGAAATGGAGGCATAGCATAGGATGGTGTACCCAATACCGTCTTTACCATAAGGGTACACGGGGCCAGTGCCCCCATCCTCAGGGGGCCCCGAAGGACCGACTATTTCTCTCCCTTTTTTCTGGTCGTCAAGTTATACATTGTCGTTTTTTTTAATCGTCAAATTAGATATTTTCGGTTTTGTTTTTTTTTTTTCTTTTGCTGTACAGTAATTTTCTTCAGAGCTACAGCTCGTTCAAAATTTTGATTTCTTTTCATTCTAATAGGGCCCCAACATAGTCTAAGACGGCCCTGGGTGTACCTACATAAAACAATAATTCTTAGACTACGAACCAAATTAACTTTATTTACAGATATACTTACCACCTATTTTATTGCAAATTTGTAGATACGTGTAAGTGAGAGATAAGTGTGACTTCTGGGAAGGGTCTCTTTTTAAACACTGCTTCTGATAAGTACTAGAGATAAACCACATACTCATATTTTATCATCTTGTTTTTTAAGTACATAGGTGCTTACCTTCTTTTTAATAAATGGGCGTCCATTAAGTAAGACTATTTTGGCGATTTTTCGACTCCCTCTACTGACCGCACCTTGAATTGTACAAAATTAGGAGAGTATTTAACTTCACTCTACTGATACAATTTTAAACAGTTGTTGCAGAAGAAATATTTACGTCTATTTCTAGCGTTTGGCGAAGCCGTTTTCGCGTTTTGCTGATATCAACTTCTAGAGTCCGTTCTATTTATGAAGTTGCTTACGGATGTTCATGACCGGCCGTAACCACTTACCACCAGGTGGACTGCATTCTTATTTACCACTCCAATTTAAAAAATACTGATATTTAGCCTATAAATGTGATGTTTGATGAGAGTCGCAAGGAAATGTCTCACGAAATTAATAGAAATAAAAAAATGACATTTTTTATTAATTAAAACGAAACTGTATATTATTTTCCAGGTATAACCCTATCAAAAAGCCCCAACTTCCTCATGGTATGGTGCGTGTTCGCTGCCTTCGCGGCAGGCGCCTCCAGCGTCCTCCAGCAGCCCCTCTACAACAGCACCCTGAACGAGTTCGACACCACAGCCACTATGACCACAGCGAATGCTCTGGTCGCGATATTCCTCATGACGTGGTCCTTGGCTTATAACTATGAGTACAAGATCTGCTTCTTCATTGCGAGCTTGCTGCAATCGGGAACGGCTTGCGTGTTCCTTGTCGCGTCTTTTAGGAGGCGGAGATAGGATGGTAAAGTCAAGGAAATACTGGTGATGTCTTGCATATCATTTCGATAAATTCGGAAAAGGTTGATTTTTATGGTAAATGTAGTCTTTGATTACGACTTATCTGTACTATTTACAGCCAAAGTATTAAATTATATCATGAGCGTATATAAAGGGGAGATGGAGATCCAACCCTTTCCTTTAGTATAAGCGAGAAAACAACAAAACAGCTAAGAGGATCCTTTTCCCTTTTACTGTTTCTTTTTGCTGGTGACCAATTTTGGAGTCTATTTATTCCGGACTTACCCTATTGACATCTGGTGAAAGATAGCTCAGACTAAATGAAATTTATTTTGGTGACCGTCGCTGATGAAATCCCCCCTTAACAATAGCCATAGTAACCTATGCCATAGTAGCCATAGTACAAGAGTATGGAAAAGAAGAAATTATCTGTACCGCACAAAATATCTATAAGGTACATTGATAAATAATAAAATCTACTGTTACCCATTTGTGATTTTCAGTCATAATTGAAAAAATAAAATGAATATACGATGCAATATATATATATATACAGAGCGTCGTACAAAATATTATTTGTCAAAAAATTGCGATTTTCAAGTCGTATTGGCAGGTATGAATATTTAAGTTTCTGAATTACTACGCAGTACCGTAGTGTGGGGATGGGGGCGGGGGGGCGGTCCGCCCCGGGCGGCACATTTTGAGGGGCGGCATAAAAGATTTGGCAACCTTGATTTAGATATTGTCCTTTTTTTTGGTCGTCAAGTTCGATATAGTTTTTTAATTAAAATCATTCCTAAACTTGTCAGTATATTCAAATTCTTGTCTTAACTGGTTGTGTTTAGAGTATTTTTAGGTCCAGCGGATATATACAACTGTTATCATCTCACAGTTTAGTAGATTGATATACCTACTAGTTTATAGTCTTCCTGTTAGGTGTCGCCCGATAGACAATGAATAGTGGCGATTCCCATCGATGGATAGTCGCGGTTCCCATCAATGAATAGTCACGTTCCCCATCAATGAATAGTCACAGTCCGTATCAATAAATAGTCGAGGCTCCCATCAATGAATAGTCACGTTCCCCATCAATGAATAGTAGCGGTCCGTATCAATAAATAGTTGCGGTTCCCATCAATAATTAGTCGCAGTTCGCGGTCCCGGTCGCAGTCCCAAATTATTTAGTCGAGGCAATATGATTGATATTGAAGTGTCGGCAGGTGTCGTAGTGTGGGGGGGGGAGGGCGGAGGTATTTTTTTTATTTGCGTGTTACATGTACATTAAAACAGGGACGAATACATCTATTTATTAGAGATTATTTAAAAATAATGCCGTACTTTAGACTTTGAGAAGTGTAGTTGTTATTTTTGTTACTAAACATATAATTACTGTTTGTGTATTTTAATATTTGACTAAAGTTAAGATATTTATAATAAAAACACTGTATTATATACAAAGAATGAATGGAAAGTTTCTTTTTTATAAAATAGACTGGCTTAGGTTTTGATTTATTTATTGCTTAAGAGATCAGTTGCTTCATACAATGTTTAAAAAAATAAAATTCATTATTGAATTAAGGTATTGTGAAATTCAGTACATTATATTTAAATATATGTAAATAAATCCTGTAAAAGAAAAAAGAAAAATAAGTTTAATTTCAAATATTTTTACATAGTGCAACACATTAAATATACCTACTACTTGAGAACGGAAAATAGGTTAATATAAACTGGTAACCCTTAAAACTTATTTCATTTATAAATTTCATTCATAATTGATACATATTCGGATAAGAATAACATAATGATAATATTGTGTTAAATAAATTATATACCTACTTATTATTACTTTTGATACACACTTTGTTATAGATAGTTTACAATGTATATTTAAATGTAGTGTGCATCTTAAAATATGATATCGAGACAATAATAATATAATTGTTACCATTTAGTATAATCGAAATAAATAATTATAAGATTTCATTTAAGTTTTATTAAACCTCTTATTTAAAATGCATGCATCGTACTAGAGTAACACAAAGTACCAAGCCTTTTCCTGTCACGCAGGTCTTCGCCCTCATACGTGTCTCATCGCGTGCATTATTTGCATCAGTCCCCGCGTCATGACAGGAAATATATTTGTGTAATAATACGATATAATATAACCTCCGTAACCACATCAGGAAAACGGCTGCTACTTGTGTATTAAAAAATATATTCGAATACCGCTTCTTGTAAAGTAGTTTAAAGAAACTATTAAATTAAAGACAAAATTACACATGACATCGATTTGAAGTGTAGCAAGTAAAACAAACAAACTTGTACACTGTACAGGAATTGTAAGGTGCGTTGGGGGTAATATCGGATCTAGGGTAAAATAGTAACCAAATTAGCCTACTTTATAAAAAATAACTGTATCGAGTAGGTACATAGTCTTCATTGCTTGGTATATATAGTTGCCATTTTTTTTTAATATAATCAATTTAGTCTATTTAGTCTACAATTTTAATCGTACGGCTTTACCCCAGCTCCGATGTTACCCCAACTTACCTTACAGTGTACATGTTTTTTGTTACCAATCCCTATTGATAAGGAATTATTTTTGTTGTATGTCCTTTTTATTTCAGAATAAAATCATTACCACTGCCTCTAGTGTCTACTCAAGGTATAAGAAATTCATAATTCACGTATTATCAATCACGTGAATAATTATCGTAGTATTGAATATGAATTTACATGAATCCATCGCTTTGATGACGCACTTTTATCAATAATTATGATTATTAACAAAATATATTAATATAAGATATTGCATATTTGTTTAACATAATAGGAATGTAACATAAGTGTTTAAGTCGACTGTATTTATAAAATACAGCCATTTTCTGAACCCGTAAGCGCAATAAATGAAAGCAAATTATTCGCATCTAGACTATAGTTTAATCAAGACAATTCTATAATAATACTATAATATATAGGGCATTGCCGTCTTTTGATATGAATAGATACACAAAAATATCCACAAAGTTGTATACCGGAGTGGAGTTTCTTACTTTCTCAAATTATATTGGAAATATTCCCTCAGCCCTCTAAGTTGAATATACCACAATTAAACTGGGAAATATTCTACCGAGAGGATAGCAACATTAACGACTCAAAACACTGAATTTCTTGTCAAAATTAAGATTGTCTTGTCCATTAGTGATAATTAAAAAATAATGGACAGTAATAGTAACATTGAAGTTATATAAAAAAATCTTTTGTAATATATTTTAGTGAAGAGTGCAATTACAATGTTCCCTCATTAAAGGATAGATTTTAAGTGGAAACAAGTAGATTATAACTGTTTAGACTATTGCGGAATTAATCAATTTTAATATGTTACTGATACTTACCATACGTCGTTTTAATACATTTACGGCTTCACGGCGAAATTCGGCACTAAAAAAATAAATAATAGGTAGGTATATGGCGTACCCATTAAATATTAAAATGGCTGGACCATGTTACTGTTAAAAATTTACACTTATACCATACCCTCTAAAATTTAAAGAAAAAAAATATAACCTTATACAAGCTTTCATAAGCAATACATTTCAAATCATAAGCAAATTAAAATCACAGAAACGTTATCAATGGCGTATGTTTTATACTTCATTTTACCTAATTTGAATCTACATTATTAAATGTGTACAAAGAGCAATGGAAACTATTAATAAACCACGATTTACCTGTAATACACCTGTTATAGATATTTTCATCGAGCTGCAAATCAGCGTTTACGAATTTTGGGAAAATTTGCTACGATTTGCAGTGAATTTTTCCGGCCTCATAAGATATCACATACTTTAGTTTTTAGCGTTCAACGTAGCGATTGACGCTAAAAACCATCCATATTGAAGAAAATGGCATCAACTTAAGCGTAAGACACAATTTTTTCGCTTTTCAAAAAATCTGAATACCAGTCTTTTCGATAGTTAAATACATATTAATGTAATAATGAAAATAGCAAAGAATACTCATAAATACACTTTTACCACAAAATCACAAATACCTACAAAATTCCGATTTCTAATACTTACTAATTAATTTTGTAAGCCCATTCACATATAAATGATAATAATAAGTTACCGCTCATCACATCTTTCAACAACTTTGCAACTTAACAATTAGCTCAATAAATCCATCATTTCACTATTACTCAGTTTTTTGACATTATTATTGTTATTGCTATTTTGGGGCTGATTCTGGCTTGGGAGTAGAGATTCGAACGCTGACCAGTCCTGCTTCATACTGGTCTGATTGTTTTGATTATTCGCCCACTTGTTGTTGAAATTCCCACTCGTGTTCTGAAAATTCCCACTCGCGCCTTGGAAATTCCCACTTGCGCTATGGAAATTCCCACTCTGCGCAGTCCATCCTGTACTCGGAGGTAGTGCTAATTGGTTATCAAAGCCCATCATAGGCGCCTGAGCTTGGTAACCAAAGTTCATCGAACTCGAATTTCCCATTGAATTGTTTCCCATTAAAGGTTTTGACACATTATTTGCATTTCCCATGACGTTGCTATTAAAATTAGAATTCAACGGAGTCGGATTGGGAGGACTTGTCAGAGCGGAATAGGATGGGGTCTTCAGTGATAGTTGACTAAGATTCGACTGTAATAGAGATTTAGTCAGATCAACTGGTTTGGGTTGCTGTGGAGGGGGGATGGGTGTGCTTATCGCTGTTGGGGCTGGCTGTCGTGCGAACTTACGGGCTGACTCTTGTTGTTGTGCTAACCTGAAAATTAAAACACCGAAACGTAAAACAAGATTTATTTGACAAATAAATAATACAAATTCATTGCAAGAGCATTTGCAATAACAAAATTATTTTTACCTCACATTAGATACATGACATTATTGCCGAGTTTTTATATTTGTTTATTTGAAATAACAGTCTTTCGGAAACCAGGTACACTAGAGTGTTTAAACGTGAGCAGAGAATATCATTTAAGTAAAAATGTAACAATAATTTCAATTTTAGGATGTAAAAGAGATAATAATACAAATTTCAAGCGGGACCTAACAATAATGCTATGTTACGTAGAATTTTAGCAACCTTACAAAGTTTCTATCTAAATTACATTATTATATTGTAATTAGATAAAAAAAATCGGTGGTGGTGTCTGTTTAATGAAACTAATAAGTTTTACCATCTCGCACACCATAATTTAAATGAATTACCTTTGTTTCTCCTCAATGCTTAGCGACCCTCCACTATCTGGGCTTGGCATGACGGGTTCCACCTTCTCCGGTGTCTTGGTGTTGTTGAAGGCGAAAGGGTCCAAGCCCAGGCCAGAGAACATCTTGTCGATATCCGTTTGAGGGGTAGCTGCCGGTACTAGGGTATCTGAACTGTTCAATGCGTGTTCCATAACCCTGGAAATCAATTAACGTTTGCAAATTGAACACAACAAAATAGAGGTGAATTACATTTGTAAATTAAGAAAATTTTGTTATAATGTGAAATAACAGTTTGACCCAGCATTATTTTTTTGCCTCGACCTCAAATTACATTCATGCAATCTGATTAACATTATAAAATCGAAAGTTTGACGGCATGGATGGATATACTACCCGTTCGCGCTCAGTTTGCCGCTGTCGACGTGTAGCCAAGTATGTAGTAGCGTCAGCAAAAAAAAAAAAAAACAATATATTTATTCGTTGTTACGGATTTGATACATTTTTATTATAAAAATCAATGAAGTTAAATATCTTTTTTCACATACCTTGTCTTCATATATCGACAATCACTCACTTCGTAAAGTTTTATCTTTACCCATAGTTTTAATTCCGAAAATAAAATCAAACAAATATCGCGAAAACTGAGCAATATTCAGTTCCAGCATAAGTAATAATCGTTTACGGCGTTTACGTTGCCTTCGATACTTTTAGCACATTTTAGGGCGACTGAGAGTATCTTTTTGTGTTTACGAAGCATGCGGCACATGCCACCGTCTTTCCCGGGGTCGCCTGGCTGGACGGCTCGAGCTCCCACTCTTGCCGGCGGCAACCCTGGAAGCTCCTTTTAGTCGCCTCTTACAACAAGCAGGGGGTACCGTAACCCTATCACGATCCCAGTACTACAGAGACAAGGGACCCTACGTGAGATTTGATAGGATTCGACCCTAAATCCCTAATTGTCTCACGTAATTTATGAATGATCCCTTACTAACTACAAAACATTTCTTTATTTACTAACTACAACTTACTAACCACCAACGGGAATGACTTACTTGGACTCATTCTGTATAGAGTTAAGTTGCTCTAGCTTGGCTCTATGCTCTGTCTCTACCTTCGAGATCATCTGCTTCACCAGCGATATGAGGGCGTTGAACTGGTTCAAGGTCAAACCATTCTCAACACACAGCGGTATTAGGAACGGTAGAACCTTTGTCGCCATCACCTCTTTGGTGATACCCAGCTTTTTGTGGCTAAGAGCAAGTTTGTAGATTCCTGGGAATAATTAATTAGATATGATAAATTAGACTCCAATATTTAAATAATAATATTGTCATTAGCATGATTGATTTGCACCGTGGCAGTAAGTTTGCCTGATGGTAACTTCCTACATTCAAAGTCCTACACTAAGATTTATAGGTGCTTTTTTCCTATGGCGTAGATGTCACGTGATACATACAAAGACGAATACACAACCTAGATCAGAAATCGTAATCTAGTTATTTATCTGACCAGAAATCGAACGCGGAACTTCTTGCGTGTTAAACTCATATGGTGAGCTCTCTAGCACACAGATATTTGAGTTACTACCAATGTCATCATGAACTCATCAAAAATTGGATAAGTTCAAGCTGTGGACCAATCACAGATAAGTCACATGGTAGTTACTACACTTTTTATACTGAACTTACATACAATGTGATTACCTTAAAACACTATAATTCGCATAGTAAGAAAGATAAGGGATCAAACTATTTTTTTTTAAATTGAGCTAAATACTTGAAAATACTAATGACGTTGTCTATCGTCTAGCGATTTACAAACGGACGATTACATACTAGAAAAGATAATCATTAATATTATGTCTCTTTAATAACCGCTCGCTAAACTTAATAACCCCAAATTGCAAACACAATTAAGTACCAATAATTTCTACAAATTTCGCATTCGATCCCATTTATTCTCCCATATATCGTAATATGGACGGACATAGAGAAAGGTTTTCATGTATAAGAAATCATATAAATCATAAAAGTTTTTTATTAGCTTAAGGTCAAATTATGTTTGATAATCTTGATTTTCGTATATAATAATATAATGATCAAAGTTGCGTATCCCTTACCCAAGATCCCCATCAGCACAGCCGGTTCTCTCGACGGTATTTGCGGCAAAAACGGTATAATCTCATCCAACACCAGCCATTTGTCCAAATGCTCCAAAAGTTTGCCCAAACACAACAAACAGTTAACCCTGACTGATATGTAATTAGTACCAATACACAACTTCTTTATTCTTGGCAATAAAGCATTCTTCATTGCAGGGTAGTCTATTAATGAAGCAAATGTTGGCAATACAGACAAACATAGCTCTTGTATTTGTTGCGCGTCTGATTCCAACGCTCGATACAACATTGGAAGAATATCACTCTTTACCTCCTCACCGGGCGTCAACTTTAACAAAAGCTCCATCTTTTGCATGAAAATCAACAAGATCTGTATTGGATCTTGTATCAGCATCACTGGTTTTAGAACCGGTAGAATATACTTCACATATTCTTCTTTTGTCGAATTCTCCGCGATTAACAAAACGTTTGGCAACACAAATGGTACCATTGGCGGATTTACGAACTCTTTCGTCAGACAAGGCAAGATACGATATATGCATATTCTGTGCGGCATTTTCTGGATAATCTGTGGGAGACCTTTATAAAACTGGGACTTTTGGAGATTATCCCATTGGAATAATGAGTCCAGGTAGTTAAGCGTTTTTACGCCAACATCTTCGAAATATGGGATCTAAAAGAGAAATTTATTTTATGTAAAAGCAATGTAAAAATTGACCTAGTTCAACAAATATTTTATTGCTTTTCTTTGTAAGATTGAAGTAGCAACTGAGCATTCAGTTCACCTGATGGTAAGTGACCACTACTGTCCATGGACATCTATAAGCCACTTCATACAGAACAGGGATGTATCTGAAGTCAATCATTGGCACATTGCCCTCCCAAGGATAGTCGCCTCAAATGGAAATAAGTACACCCTTCCAGATGGATCAAATCACAAGAATTGCCTTACGCTAGAAATAGGCGTGGCGGTAGTACCTCCCGGTCGAATTATGCTCGATCTACCACCTTTGGATAGAGTAGATCGAATTTTTATACACTAAAAATAAATATTAACTCAAGATATGGAAAATTAATATTTTTTGAATTCCTTGAATTTGATATAAGGAACTAACCTTTAAAAACTGATGAGGATCAGGCCTCAACTCTGGTGTCACATTCAACATCAATTTGACATATTCTCTTAAACCTTCAGTCACACAAAGTAAACGAGATTGTGGTAGATTCCGAATCTCATTTGCGAATCGCTTAAATTTGGAATAGTCATTACCAATGTTGCCCAAAGTTTGATGCCCAGTACTATGTAAAGCATATACAAGCATTCCGAGGGAGTAAATATCACTCGCTTGAGAATGTGAGGCTGTGAGAACGTATTCTGGAGCCAAATAGTCCAAAGGTGGTTGGGTTAAGGCATGCATGGCTTGACAGTACTCATTGAACGGCCAAAATGTCGCCACACCTGGGGAACTCTGATTCGCGATGCAAAAATCAAAACCAAATATCTTCCATGCACCCTGTTGATTTACCACAATTGACTCAGGGCATATATTGTGATGAAGTAGCTTCACGTCATTGTGAAGAAACGCTAAACCTTCAGCAATTTGCATTAAGCCATACTTAATTTCAACTTCATATAACTTGTAATTTAATAAATGATTTGGTATTGGTTGCGGCATGTTTTCAGTGTTCCCCAAAATGTTAGCAAGACTTGCGAATACTGGTTCAGTAGCGAAAGCCAAACTTTCCCTACTTTCTTCGAGACTATGTTGTACGGTCAGTATTTGTGGGTGACGTAACTTTGTAAGCTGAGTGATGCCTCGTTTGAGGATGTCTAGCATTATGTCTCTGTCCGCTCTGGACCATCGCTCCAATTGCTTCTTTTCAAACACAAATATTGATGCCTCCTGTTTTGTGGATTTCTTGTAGCCTTTATAAACTTTCCATAACAGTCCTAAAAAATAATTTGGACATTATTAGAATGACATTTTAAATTAATTTCATGAATTTTTAACCAATTTTTTTCACTAGTAATTGCATAGAATATACTTAACCCATGTGTGTAAAACTAAAACATGTTTTTAATTGTTATTAATTGAAATATCAACTACATATTATAAAAATACAGCTGAACATGACTAATGAGTCAGAATATCTACTGTATGTATCTGTTACTTTGGTAAATTCATCAAACCTTCGATTGCTAATAACAATTAGATAATAAATTATTAAACATGCAAGGGCTTGTTGGTAAACCAATCAACATCAGGTAATAGAAAAATTAAATCATGTTAGTTTTTCTTCAAGCATGGTTGCTGTAATTAACCATAAAAGAAATAAACAATTATACAAGGTTCCTGTTTATTTTATATAATATAATAATAAGTATTAAACAATCAAGGTTCACAATAACAAGTGTCTACGTAGAGGTTGAATGATATAATATGAAATTGTCTAGGTAGAGGTCAAAAAACACGAATTTATTACAATATCTTTGGCAAATGATATTGTAGGTTCTTTATGGATAGACCGTTTGTAGTCCAACTCCAAAGGGAACTAGCCTTTGGAGATGAACCACTTGGAGGTAGCAATGTATCTCTGGTTGATCTCATGTTTAGCCCAATCCTTTCTGATGTTGATTAGTGTATGCATCAGATGAACTGTACCACATTTGCTTGCATATTATAGGAAAAAACTTATTCACAGAATTACAAATTAGATTATATAAGTAAGCCACCTATTCTCAGAATGTACTTATTTATGTTTATATGCTATCTAAGCTATCTGTTCATATTACCCGGACCAGCACTGGCAATGTATTGGGTGGCTTCGAATTCACGCGTGACGGGGTTCCCAGGCAAAACTCCGGACAACTGGGACACTGTGTTACTCACAGACGAGTAAAGCTTATTAAAAACCTCCATTTTACCAACCCACACTTAACTTTTTGGTAGCTTTTGCAAAAAGAAAATCATCACAAAAAGATCGAAAGAACTATCTCAGTATGACAAATTAGAAATGACAATATACTTAGTATATACATCTGTCTAAATGACATCAGATTGTCAGAAGATGACGCTTATGAGAATAATGGGCATAGAAAGGAACGTTCTAATTATTCCATGTACCACCATTTAAGAATAAATGAATTGTCCGTCCGCTGGAGCGAGCGATTAGTATAGACCGATGTTAATATATTTTAAACTGTATAACTAAATAAAATTTGGTGCATTTAATTTAAAAAAAAAATCGATGAAGTAGGAATGTCTACTTGACTTATGAGAAACGAAAAATATAAATGTCAAATCAAGTGATGTCTAATCTACTGTAATATTATAAACAAGTAAATAAAATATTTTGTTTGTACAAACTCTCATAGTAAATATGCTTATAACTCGTCATAGAAGTCAGCAAACCTGAATAATGTTCGGTTCTCGAGCCATTGTTGTAGTACTGCTAGCTGTGATAGGAGTTACAATATCCGAAAGTGATCCATATTCAAAGGAACCTTACCGACCATTGGGACCTCTTGTGAGGTGCAACTTCCTGCCATTAGAGTTCTTGGATTGCGACGAGCCTGTGGACCACAAGGGAAATACGACAGCCAGGCAAGCTGTTGGTCACGGCTGTGTCAAATTTGGCGGCGTACGATACGAAGATGTAGAAATGACAAAAGTGCAGTGTAAAGCTTTAGAAGGTATAGAGTGCTTTGGGAGTCGAAGTTTTCTGCGTGACGGTTTCCCCTGCGTGCGGTACTCCGGGCACTACTTCACAACAACACTTATATACAGTATTCTGTTAGGTTTTCTAGGTATGGACCGGTTTTGCCTCGGTCAGACGGGCACAGCTGTTGGCAAGCTGCTGACGCTGGGCGGATTGGGTATCTGGTGGATAGTAGACGTAGTTCTTTTAATTACGAATAGTTTACACCCAGAAGATGGGAGTAATTGGAATCCATATGTTTAAGCCTGCTTGGTTAAAAAATCCATATTTTTTTGTAAACCTTTTCATAGTTATAACATATTGCTAGCTAGTTAAATTACACAATATAGTTCTTAGCTCTGAAATCTAAACATTGTTAAAATTAGCTTAAAAGCTCCTTACAGTTTATGAATTGTAATTAAAGCTACCTTGCAGACATTTTTTAGTTAGAATAATTTGAAACTTGGAAGCCAAAGACAACAATGGTAATGATTTATGCATTTATAAGTATGTTTTGTAAATTTACAGCACTATAGACTTACAGCACTATTATATATATTCATGTTTTTGGTATAGCCCAATTAATTTTAGTCATGGATGGATAATCAAAGTTTCCAACAGGAATTTCATAAACAAGTAAATAATACTTGAGATCTCAAGAGAAACATTTTGAATTATTTCAGCTCACGTCTATATCACTCATGTTTCAAAATTGCTATTAATAAGAATGTAAATAAATTTGTGTTAAGTATATGTTATGAACAATAAAGTAGTTATAAGCATCTATAGTTTTATTTTAATCACCTTTTTTATCCTTGTAGGAATCCATTTTAAAGAATAGTTATGATGGGGCCTATTCTCTACTGTCATATTATAATGACAATGTATTTTATTGTCTCCGACCAGCTATAATAGCTGTAGTCCTGGCTTGACTGCTAATCCAAGGTATTCTAGTCTTCAGGGTTATCAACACACCTGTGACCAACCTGGGTTAGTCTAAACTGATAACAGATGGGATTAATGGTGGTGAATCCATGACCGATTTCAACTAAGTAACTCCCAATACACAATAATAAAATAATTGTGATGAACACTGACTTCTTATTCCTATGACTCATATACTCCAGCAGTGTTGGCTTATTTGTATTAGGGTGGGTAAGATTAACTCTCATTGCTTGAGCAGATTTAGAAGCACCTAAATTTTAATTATGTATTATTTAGTGTTTATTGGTACAACATCAAAACGAGCCTTACTACTTATTTTAGTAAAATTCATTGTATTACTAAATTAGTACTATATCTTAAAGGCTTAATAGAAACCTAGACAATGTGGGCATACTGCTTCCATTAAAGCTCTTAGGCTATTAAAGGAAGGATTTATATCACAGGAGAGTACAAAGAATTTTCCAGATAGTGTACTCAAAATCAAAAATCCATGTGATCTCAAGCTGTAGTTACAGCACAAGGGTTGTATACCCTATACAACTACAAATGCTGTATAAATCTATTTTTTTTAAAGAAACATTAATTTTTAGGGAATACATTGTTTTAGGCCATTGTATTAGGGTTCATTTACCTGCAACTAGACATAAAATGTAATATAGTTGTCATATATAAAAAATACTTTGTTACTGCATGCATCTATCACATTTAGTGTAGAGTGTATTATGTTTCTGTTTGCTAACCAATGCAACTATCAGATAATAAAGTTAAATGAATATCAGTTATTTAAAAAATAGAGGTATATTTAAATAAAAATTCTGCAGTTAGTTATAAAGTATATTTAGCTTAAGCCACCAGAGCAGACGCAGTGCTTGATTCATACTTCCAGTTGGGAGGAAGCACACTCTTTGTTTTGTAGTAACGAGCCAGCCTGTGGATTCTTGACTCAACAAGAATCAGCCTGAATTTGCTGTCCTTGTCCTTCCTGTTACGTTCCAAGTGTTTCCTCATGGCAACGGCCTTTTTGATCAAGTAGTAGAGATCCTCAGGTAGATCAGGAGCGAGTCCCATAGCCTTCATAATACGGAGGATCTTCTTGCCAGTGACAAATCTGACTTGTGCGACTCCATGTGAATCCCTAAGCATGACACCTGTAATTGTGAAATTAGTAAATTAAAGTTAAGAGCTGTAATTGCCAACCTATGTGGAGCTGTGGTAACCATACTATTCTTACACACAGCAAGTTTGAATTTGATTACAGGTTACTTAAATATCTAAATAATGAATTTCATTCCCTGGGTCTGGCTGTCTTTGTGTGGCACCCACAACATAGATGAAAATCTTAGTGTGAGGCTAAATGTAGAAAGCATTATTATTTATTTTAATACAAAGATTGCATGGTAAGGTATACTGCCATAAGACCTTTTTCAAAAGTGAACCAGGCAATGCACTTTGTTGGAAGAGTATAAATGCCACACGAGTAAAATATGATCATCTTAATCCTGAAGTAATTTTCTGGCTTCAATTAGAAACTGTGTTATATGTGAAGTTGCTTACAAAAGGCCATGGGCTGGAGTAATCATTTACCATCAAACGGACTATATGCTTGTTTGCTAATTCAAGAAATGAGAAAAAATACCTAAACATATAGTCATAAAACCATTTAAAAAAAAAGACGTTTACATCTCTAAGATAATGAAAAGTAAAACTGACATTTGTTTCCTTGATGTCCTATTATAATATTGTCACTAAATTTGATTTGCCATTAGTCCAGTCAACTACGGTCTGAAATCAAATTTTGACACTTTGCATTTTGTTAAAATGAAAACACTTTCTACACTCATAGCCCAGTAGGATTTTCTCCCGTGTAAGTGGGTGCCATGCACACACAAAGTTGAATACACAAACACCTAGACCCTGAACAGAAATCTAAACTCATCATTCACATTTCTGTCTGTCCGGGGATTGAACCCGGGACCCACTGCGTGTCAGACCAGTATGTTGACCACTCCACCAAATGGGTCGTTTGGTTAATCTTGATCAGTGAAAAAAAGGTATTGAACACACATACTTTTTTTCCAAGTTTTGTTTTTTTTTACCATTGTCAAGTAATTGCGACAATACCCTTTTGCATTTTTTTCAACCCTAGCCAGGGCATGTCGACACAATGCAAAAACCTATACACATCATTTTTGTATCAACAGGGCTACATTATAGCAAAGTTGAGTGTCAAATTTTGATTTCAGACCTTATTTGACTAGACTAATGAGAATGTCTGCCATATCACTCATCAAACCAGAAAACAGTGATACTTAACACTGCTGTTAAAAAGTAAAAATAGGTATGGAGTTGGTAACTGAGAGAGGAATCATACAGGACCTTAGTATTGAAGATTTATGGTATCCAAATAAAATATACTAATTTTCAGCATATCCATTCTTTCTTCCAAATAGAAAGCATTTGACTATTTCTGAATATTATACATTTAAAAAGCGACACTGATAGTCAATATTAACAAAAATCACTAATAACAAAATGGCTGTTATGACTGTAATTATTGAAACTTGAAATTATAATATGTAATTACTAAAAATTAATAAAGAAACATGACATGAAAAATGGAAAAATTATGTTGTTTCAATTGTATACTAAAAAAATTGAATTTAAACGTATTTTTTTTAATCTTATCAAACTAATATCCAAATTATGAAAATATACTAGTGAACTCAGTGTCGATAGATACATACCAATTTGTGAGGGAGTGAGGCCCTTCTTGCCCAGTTTAAATATTTGTTCCTTGACATCATCCGCGGTCAGTTTCAACCATGTGGGGACACTGCGGCGGTACGGCAGCGCCGACTGGGAGATACCCTTACTGAAACACAAGAATCACCGCTTGAAAACCACGCCATGTGGTTGTAGACACGTCTCTAGGTTAGACCGTCACAATAAACTTTCTTATCAATATAATCTCTAAAATTTATTTTACACAGCTGCAGAATGGTTTTTACATGATAATATACAAGAAAATTACCCAGGTGCGTGCATACGACCCATGGTTACGGCTTTTTAGAAAATCGCCGAACTGACAACGACAACAAGGAGAATTAAAAAGATGGTTGCCGGAAAACGATCTTTCATTCAATTGCCTATGGTCCTTGCCTAGTGATGTGCGAAGAATGAAGAAAAACGGAAATGAACAAACTATTAACCGGTTTTAAATACATTATTAGTAAATGATACGTTTTGTTACGTTGTATATGTAAATAACTAATTTTAACAAATCTATTTTCTACTGTATTACACATCATATATCTCAAACCTAAAAATCTAAAGGATGTTTAAAGTATTGTGTTGGTCTCGCACGTAAAAAATATATCTGTCAAAGAAAACTGACGTTTAGATTCAGCACAGCACCTAACCTGAGAACATCAACAACGATCACAATTTAATGAAGTTGTAAAAATGGCAAATAAATATGGAATATCCGATTCGGAATTCCAGCTTATTCAAAAGCAGGCTGCAAGGCGTGCTGAGCTGAGGCGGGAGTTTCTCAAGCAGAGGACGAACCCTTGGAAAAACGCCGCAGAAGCTGGTTATGTTGTAAGTTAGAAGTGACAATTACGTAATTATTAAGTTTTGTCATAATAAAGAACAAAAATAGGTTTAATTTTTTTTAACACTAAGGAAATGTTTTTATTCTAGTTCGACGCAGCTCACCAGAGGTTCGTGGCTCTAAAAGTTACACAATTCGAATATTTCAAACCCAATAGGAGCAATGCTCTGTTTGGTATTTTCGCTGTTGTTGTACCGATGCTGACCTACGGGTACTTAATCTGGAACCAACGAAATGAACGTGAGCAAAAGATCAGAAGAGGAGAATTGCTTTACAAGGACAGACTGTTCAAGTTAATATAGAAAAAATGTATTTTTTTTAGCAAATCAATGTTATATATATATTTATATTATAGACGGTTTTCCTTTGCTGTACTTCGCAATTCTCACTGGCCAGACATATTCTTATTTAAAACTCTGTCAAAATAAATAATTTAGCTGCCATGTATGTCATCTATTATTTTTTTGATTAAAAACACCTATAAACTAAAAATGTCTGATTACGGATTTTCTGAAATCGAGTGCAAGATTATATGCGCGCAAATTGAACGGCGTGCTAAATATCGTGAGGAGTTTTTACGTCTTAGAACTGATCCATGTAAAAATTCAATGGAAGCTGGTTATGTTGTTAGTATATAATATATTAAGTATTATTTGTAGATAATAAGGTGTAAATTAATTTGAACAATTCCTTTGAAATGCCTTTAAGTGGAACCTTTTGTGCTCCAATTTTAGACACTATTGCCATACCTATTTCTGTCTAATATTGCTGAGTTATGCAGACATAATTATCCAAAGCATGTTTACTTATGTCTACATAGCATAGCAGTGCATCCATGACCAATCTCAGGCAAAAATAGAGTTCATGCCAAGTCTTGTCCAAATTTGATTACCAGTGCCCCTTGGCTGCAGTGGACAATTTCTATCAAGTGTACTTCATGCTTGTTGGCCTCTTCTAAGATAAAAAAAAATTAAGCACCACAACTACATTTATTTCTGTAATGACAGCTGTCTGTCTGATGCCTAGTTTTGTATTATCTTGAACTGTGTAGTAAGGAAAAGATCTAATAATGTTTGGAGTTGTTTACAGATTTCCATGCCTCTTACCATGAGATATATACCTAACTGATGCATCATTCTAGGTTTGAGAAATGTAGTAGATATGGTGGTATTTAGGCAAAAATAAAAAAAATCCTCAGTCACCATGCCTTGTTGTTACTTTTGCTTTTATACTAAGTATGACAGTAGTCAATTAGTATCCCGTCTCATGATTATCCAAAAAAAAAACATTTCATTGGTTTTGTAGTATGTGACCCTGGTTGGTAAGATCAAGACTGAGTCATTATTCCCACTCAGAACATGTGTAATCAGTATGAGTGTTCTTTATGTGAGTGTGATATCACATATTAGAAAAAAATTGCAGTTGCCTTGCTCTTATTATAAAATAGGTTCTGCCCTATTTAGTAAGACCGTAAAATATAAATTGTCCCAAGATATACTTATATGTTTAAATAACAACAGATAATATAATTATCATTTTGTGATTGTCTAGATATTCATTTTCACAAACCTATTTCAGTTTGACCCAGCTGTCCAAAGGTACATAGCTATGAAAGCTACTCACTTTGAACATTTCTACCCGAATAGTAGGAATATTAAATCAGCTATCTTCATGGTGGTGTTGCCGATGTTGTCTTATGGATACCTTATCTGGAACCAACGTAACAAGTTTCTACAGGATTGTCGGTGCGGTAGACTTAGGTACAAAGATAGAAGATTTAAATTAATTTAAAGTGATAATTTGAAAAATATACTTTGTTTTATTGATAAACTACAAACAAGGCCTGCAATTAACACCATGATAGCTTTAGTCAATGAGATGTTACAATATTACATAAAATACTTCTAGGATTTATTTAGCATACCTAAGGTGGGGCTGAGAGCTCAGTCGTACACATTGGAATTCTGTCGTTTAGTGTTGCCAAGTAGGATGTGCAGTGCCTCTTAGATAAGTGCAAAATTCTTAATACGTCCTTAGAACAAATGCCCCACGGCTCTTCGACTGGTGACGCATTTTGATATCTCCATGTTATTTAATGGTTTTGTTTTTTTTGGAAATTTTGTTTGATATGTCCAATAATCAATATACATATATTGAAATTAAAGTTTAGAATATATTATAAGGTTATTTCTGAATCTAAATAAAACATAATTATATTACCAAATCCTAACATAGGTTTTTTAAGATGAAAACAACAAATAGTTTTTAGCTCTTATATTAATGAAGGGCTTACACAGATAACACACTTAATAATAAGAATAAACAAGCATTCAGCGATCATCAAGAGACTTGTCTCTGGTGATGACTGAGTCTTCAAACTTCACCATATAAGTTGTTCCTTTATGCCAGTGTGCTGTTACCTTTGCGGGCTGAAACGATAATTAAGTTTCAAATAATTAAATGTTACATGATGCCTAGAATTATGTTTTAAAATAATATATTTCCTATAAAATATATATTAAAGAACTTTTACTATATATATATATATATATTTACATATTGGGATTGGTCTATTTACTAGCTTTCATTTGATACTTATATTGTCGCGAGAATCAAAAAAGTCGTACCTTCCCCCCTCTTTTTCTCCCGATTGTAGGCGCCTAATTTTTTTTAGCCTATGTCACTTTGCAAGCTTAGACAATTCTAACGATATATCATAAGTGCCAAAGAAATGGGCATACATACAAGCATACTTATATTAAAAACCCTCCTTCTGATGCAGTCGAGTAATTACATGGTTTATTAAGGTAAAAGAGGGTTTTCTGACATAAATCCTGCATTGATTTTTAAAGTGTTATAGTTACTGCACTCGCTTAAAAAATTAGTAAAAACAGGCAAATGTTGCAAAATTGTAAAATTGTTTATTAAAATTACAATTTTGCAAATTCTTATTTTTAATTTCTTAGATTGAAATTTACTTTCTTTAAATCTTTGTGTATTCATACCAACCATTTGGTTTAAGAAATACTAAGAATAGTCTTAATTAAATACATACAAATCCACTCTTAGTGAGTACAGCTTCTATAATTCCAGCATTGAATGTAGCACAGTTTAGGGAACCTTTGTCTTTTGGCACACTGATAAACTTGTTAACCTGAAAATATTAATATATTTACTTGTATGCAATTACAAAGAAACTTATATTATATTTTCATTAAAGGAGTTAAATTAGAAAATTTATGCAATAGAGTTGCATGTATTATCCTATTTTCCTCCTTTGACAGTATTAAGTAACACACATGCACATCTACGCTTTCTACACTCATAGCCCCACACTAGGATTTTCTCCTGTGTCGTCGGTGCCAAGGACACACAAACACCCAGACCCAGAACAGAAATTTAAACGCAAAATTCATATTTCTGTCTGGCCGGGAATCAAACCCAGGACCCAATGCGCATCAGAGCGGTATGGTGACCGCTCGGCCATGCGGGTCTTCAAAATACATCATTAACGTAGTGATTGAAATTCTGTCTCTAATTACGGGTCTAGAGATCGAATCTCAAACACACCTCATATATTTTTCAAAAATAGTATTAGAAGTTAAACTGCTTTCTATAACAGAAAAGAAAGGCATCATCATGACCTTACACCCGTACAATCTTCATTAAAATTTCCCAAGTCTACCAATCTATGTTAGCCAGCAGTGGACCATGACTTAACTCACAGTCAAGTGGCCCATGCCACACCCAGCATTGAGATAATAATGTTCGATTTGATGATAAACATCAGACTAAAGTACTTTAGTTTGAGTTTAGTAGTGCCGTACTAGGAATCAGGTGTTTATAAAAATTTACTTACTAAAGCATCCTTTTCAATAATATAGTAAGTTCTCTCATCATCATTGGCATGCTCCAATTTATCAGCTTCCTTGCCAAATAAGACCTGAAAGTGTTAAATTGGCACTATGAAATATAGAAAAATTACAATGATGTTCTTTTAAAGTTCAGTTCTCTTATTAATTGAAGTAAGCTCTATGGCTAGCTCTATTACTATTTCAGTATCCTTTTCAATTTATTTTAATCAAGTATGTTTTGACCGAGAAGGTATCATAACATTACCTGTTTGTAGCACATAGCAGACCTGGCTTTTGAGGAAGAATGGACGGAAGAAACACCTGGACTATATAAAGTTACAGTCATACAGTCATAATTTATATCAGTTGAACTGCATGCTTGCTTGCTATTTTAATCTTGTAAAAAACAAAACAAAACAAAAGTTCAAATATAAAATAATAACTAAGAACCCACAAATTTCGGCTAGACTTAGATATTGTCAATAAGTTATGGCATATTGTTATAGCAACTTCAATTTTATGTTGTAACAAAATGAGAATAGGGATAATAGTCAGTGTTGTTTTGACATATACCTTCCACAAGGTAGACTTGACAAACAATAGCATGTTAAGTAGCTTGATCTCTCTCTTGCTGTTCCTCTCTCTCACGAAGTATAGGTCCAGTAATCTGGCACCCACATCCTGGCCAATATCTGAAAGCCTAAGAAAGATTCAATTGAATTTATGATTAAATTCAACTTGGGATAACCAAATTTATGAATAGTGGATGGAAGAATTTTGAACTCTTCATCATTGGGCTACTTTCCATTGCTTTGATACAATGTATTTAGCTTGACGAATATAAGAAATTTTAAGGGGTAGCCTACACACACCTTGGAGAGCTTATTTATTTACATAATACTTATACATGTAGATTTCCATATGCTTACTATACAAATTTAATAGTTGTGAGGTGCTTTATTGTGGTGCTGTAAGAGGGTGAATGGAGTAAAGAGGAGGTGAGGTGATTGACATTTGATGTTATATTTTTTAACTGTAAGTATTATCTAAATATTTGTTAAAAGTATTTTTCTATAAAGTGCCTCCTTTTATTGTAATGCTTTAGTTTACCATTTTCTAGCGCATAATGAGCAATTACATCAATATACATAAGGAAAGAAGTATACTTACTTATTCTGCAATTCAGTTAAGGAATGTGATTTATTCTGACAATATTGCACTATTTCGGAAAAAAGCAGGGTGTAAAATGCTAAGGAGATTTCACCCTTTCCTTTCGGAAGTGGCTTATCGAGTATTGAAGTCTTGGAACGACTTGACGACATTATGGTAGACATGAAATTTTTAGCTTTTAGCTATAGCTCAGAACACAGCTAAATACTACGTATTTTTATACAAAACTAGAAGCGCCAATATCTTTAAGCCATTTTACTCTGTGGCACACAATCCTCAATTATCATTCCATTTTCTTTTTTGTTCAAATCAAACTCCCCCTTTCATATTAGTTCGTTGTCAATTCCACTTGTCAGTAAATTCAAAATGTCAATTGTCAATGTGACAACATTGATCACCCGTTTTTTTTTATTTACTTAAAATCAGTAGCAATGAAAAATCAAAATAATAATTTCTGTCCGAATAATAAAATATATTATGCAATCAACATTTATGCAATGCTAATTGTGCTTTTAGTATTTTAAATTCAAAACTTGTCAACTATAACTAATCATTTGTTATAATTTACTTTGGAAACAAAGATTATTTTTATATCTGTAATTTTTAATATCTGTATCAATCACAATGATGATCCATGACGGATGTCAGTTCAGTCAGTCTAATTACATTTTAGAAATTTATACGCAAAATTGGACTGGCCTTTATTGTTACGATTTATGTTAAAAAAATGGTCGACCCAATATTCGATTACCAGTTCAGACTGATTTTGATCGGCGATAGTACGGTCGGGAAGAGTTCGCTTTTGAAATATTTTACGGACGGGAAATTCGCCGAGGTGAGTTCCTGTCCATTGTTTTTGTTTTTGATTTTCGTTGTGTAAAACTGTGGAGTAATTACGCATTACGTTTTAGCTATCGGACCCGACAGTGGGTGTTGATTTTTTTGCGCGCATCATCGAGGTCCAGGATGGAACCCGTATCAAATTGCAACTTTGGGACACAGCTGGGCAGGAGCGATTTAGGTCCATTACGAAATCGTACTACAGGAACTCAGTTGGTGCTCTGCTCGTGTACGACGTGTGTAACAGGTCCAGTTTTGAGCATATACCTCTATGGATGATGGAAGCTAAAAGGCATATAGAACCTCATAGGCCAGTGTTCGCGTTAGTTGGCTGCAAGGTGGACCTTGTGGGCACTGATAACAAAAACGGCGCCAGAAGAGAGGTGTCGTGCGAAGAAGCGAGAATGTTTGCAGAAGAAAATGGTACTCAGAATTAATTAGTCACTTGAAACAATGACATATGTACTTATATTGACTAGTCATGCTTTACTCGTTTTCATATTATATTACTTCTTAGATCACTCATGTATGCATGATATAGTAGCAAGTACTCTTAGTGGTTATGTAAACAGATTCTAGACATTGAACTTTTACACCTATATTCACGAAAGGTATCTGCCACTTACATCTGAAAAAATTATCATTTTTTAACCGCATCCTATTTGCATGTACCATTTTTTATCTATTTGAGGACCCCTGTGGCAGAGCGGTCCCCATAAATATCTGACACAGTGGGTTCCATGTTCGATCTCCAGCCAGACAGATATTTGAATTTTGAATGATGAATTTAGATGTGCTGATGTCTAAGTGTTTGTGTATTTTTTTGTGTGTCCATGGCTACTACAACACCAGATAATCCTAGTCTGGGGTTATGAGTGTAAAATGTTAAAACAATTTTATGTAATTTTTAATAATTGTAGGCGTATTAAAATAAATACATATTCATTTGTTATATAAACTATGTTTCCTTTGTATTATATACACTTTGAATCGAGAGATGGATTAGTTAAACAATAAATTTGGTTTTCTAGGTTGTACTTAGGTTAAAGGAAATTTGAAAGTAATTTATATGTATGTTTCAGGTCTACACCATGTGGAGACATCAGCTAAAACCGGCCTAAACGTTGAAGAGGCGTTTGTCCTCGTTGCTCAAGAAGTGTACAACCGTATCCAGACAGGCGAATACAAGGTAGAGGATGGTTGGGACGGCATCAAAACCGGTTTCAACCGGCCAAACGGCATGGACTTCAATCTGCTGGAAGCTGAAACCGTTCAATCCACCTGCTGTTAGACTTTAATATAGTTGCTGTACATATTGACTCACATTAGAATAGTTACGGTAATGTAACATAAGCATAATGCTGTATATGGTGAAGTTTTCAAGGTCGCAAAGAGGGAGAAATATAAAACTATAAGGAAACGTGCGAGATCCTCAAAGAATCTCAAGCCTGATTTTAATAAAAACTAAAAATGCATACTATAATATCTTTCAGAACGTCCTACCCAGAAATTGAAAAATTCACATTTAAAAAGTGCTTATATTATTGCATCATCTGGTGTCATTTAAAAAGACTGGTAGGATCTTTTATCTTTACTTCTAAGAGCCTGAACTCTGGGAAGTAATGATAAATGACAAAATAAAGGAATAAGCCTAATCTTTTACAAAATAAGTTTTTTATACATTTTGATACTAAGCCTTAACTTACAAATTTACGATTTCCTTATAGTTTCGAATTTCGCCATCTATGCACTCTTGTAAAATTTACCCTGTACACAAATTGTAGATAAGAACTGTCACTGAAAAGCAGATGTAAACGCTGCTATGCATCGCCTATAGTGCATAAAAATTATATAATTATTGACATTTATAATAATAGGGTTTTCAATAGTTATGAATTATCTTGTATTTATTATTTACTGTTTATATATATTTTCTTCCAGAAATTGCCATGGGTTTAAGTGCTTTTTTTTTTTCATTTTAAATACTAGTCTTGCGTGATGGTTTGGTGAGTGCTTTATCTACATATTTTCAGATTTCTATGTGTGAAGGAATGTGTTAATATGATTGCTATGTGGAGGAGTTAATGAGTATTTGTATAAAGTATATCATATTTTACCAGGTGGTAGAATCAGTGTAGTTATACTGGGGAGGTACTACCCCCACACCTATTTCCAGCAGTAGCAGTCCAAGGGTGTGATTACTTATTATATATATATGAGGCCATTCTCTCAGTCCTCGGGAGTAGCAACACAGATAGAAACCCTGTTGTTTACAGATGTCAAATGTTACGTAAAGTTATTTACAGATGTACATGGGCGGCAGTAATCCATCCATCAGATGGACTGTATGCTCGTTTGAAACTTCAATCTGTAAAAAAAATTAAGTTATTATCTTTGTTGATAAGGTATGTTGTTGTATTTAAAGGTATTATAGGAGGAGTGTTAAGTGCTGCTTTTTCTGGTCTGAATGGCATCTGTGCCAACCTCCAGTAAGGTATGTTGTGTATGTTTATGTATTGTTGTTTAATCAATATATTGTTTAATCATTGGTATTGACTCCACTGATTAATCCTATTAGGACATTCCTCACACATCTGACTTGTATAGTTCTTGTCAGCACACAAATTATACTACGTAGTTTTAATATATGCTACAGTTCACGGTCCTAATGGCCTTTTATTGATAATGATAAAAATCTATATATAATGTTTAGCAGTGCCTCTTTGATGTAGGAAATGTGGAAGTACTTTATTTAGTGTCCATGAATTGGTTATCATGGTCTTTGAAACCAGGGTTACTATTTAAGTATGTCAAATATACTGCGGCAAAGTGTCTACCTGATATCTCCAATAGTTTTTCGATGAATATGATAACAATTTAACGAAAAATGGAAATTTTAGCTATTGTAAGTTTGTATATCCGAAGGTCGTAAAAGTAGGTATTTTTATATACTTGTACCACTTTTATTAACTTAGCTTGAAAGATTATAACTTCGATGTAATTATGGCAGTCTGTTAGTTAGATTGCATGATCACTTGCTAATTATTTAAAAAAATACACATTTTTGTGACATTATCTGCCCTTGATGCGTCAATATTTCGGTGATAAAATGTATGCCGTAATCCACTGGACAAGTGCAGACCCTGTTCATCTTTGAATAATAGAAAACTCATCTTCTCATCCGTATCTCCGTAATCATTAACGGAACTGTTATTTAATTTCTATGAATTGCACAACCTGTTTTAATCTGGTAGATTCACTTTTTCTAACGTAACATTGTGTTTTAAAATACTTTCACATTTGTGGGTTAAAAATTCACACTTAAGATACTTCAAAGAGGCACAGTTATATTCGTTCTGTAGTAAATAGTCCATAGACTCGTACGAACCAAAGAATTGGTTTTTCAATGTAGTATTTTCACAGATTGCTCTTGAATTAAATAAAAATGTAATGTTTAGTGAATTATAATTAACATATACTAACAATTAACAAATTATTCTACTATCTACATTGTGTAGTTTAAATTTTTGTACCTGCGATACCATTTATAATGTTATGCATAATTTTATAAGTGTAACCGAAAGTAATTAACTAAAAATGGAAGCGTGTATATGTACGCTCGTAAGAAGTTATACTTCTTTGGCGCTTTAATTTTTTAATTAATTAATTACACATTTTTATTATTTAAAAACTTTCTTCACGTTCAATGTCCAACCAAATGAGTAGACAACAATAGAAAGTTTACCCTACAAATAAGAAGTGTGTTACATTGCGCGTGTATTTCGCCCTATTCTTAAAATCAGCGCGCGTAACATCAACCCGCTAAAAATACAGTCTGATTTTTTCTAAAAAGCTAAAAGAAGTGTAACTTCAATAATTGGTATTGGATTTGTATAGCACATGTTTCCTACTTAAAGGTCGGTGGGCAAAAAATGACTATTTGAATACAAGATTGTGATACGTAGTGATCAAAATGATAGAGTTGACATGTGTTCAAAACGAAAGAGGCATGATATTTCACAATGGAAATATTATTGTGTCCGTAGTATGGGTTCGTTATATTTCCTTTAAACGATCACACGTTACGTTTTCGTCCATATATTATATGGAAGAAAACATTTGTTCAGAGCAGTGTTTTTAACTGTGGGTCTCGACCCCCTGGCTCTATGCATCTAGCGGTCACGATTTAGGTCGAGACATCTAGGAACTTTATAAAAAATCTACCTTAAATAGATATATTAAGAAAAAGTTAACAAAGTTATAATCGTTATTTTACGCGAAAAATAGGTTTACCACGAAAATTATTGAAAAAACACTAGTTTAGAGAAAATATATCAAACTCGTATAAAGTGCAATAAGATTGGTCAATTTTGTTTTCTACTTTATTTTCAAGTATTTACCGCTTGTTTGTTAACAATGTTTGAAAGAATGACGTGCCAATGAGTACCTGAAAGAAATGCTTGAGTTAACTAAGTTGATGTCCATCCTAAACTGTGTGTCTACAGCCTTAATGGCATGTAGTAATATAAATTGCTTAAAGTATGGAAGTAATTTATACATTTTTATTTGAATCTATTTTTATAATCGATGGCTTTCCTTTGGTTAGGTACAAATATAGTATAGTACAGTACAGGGGCCTCAGTACAAGTTCTATACGTTTTACCAAAACGATCAACGTTCACGTTTCAGTCCATATATTGTAAATGGACGTAAACGGTGATCGTATTGAGTTAACGTAATACTCTTACTAACGGCACAATAGAGGCCATCCATTAATCACGTGATGTTTTTTAAGCGTTTTTTTCCCCCTTTCCGATACATGGTGCGGTTTAAGATTAACCCACCTCCTTCCCACTCAATATCACGTGTATTTTTAAGTACCTACAAATAATATCATAATTTTAGAACTTTATTCTTAAATACTTATTGGTATAAAGTATAATCTAATAATACAAGAAAATTAAAGACCCAAACTAAGTCTAAGCAGAAAAGTTGCAGGTTGTTTTAGACTCGAAAAAATTAATACACGTGATGTCTTACTACACCCCTTTGCTGTTGTGAAATTTTGTGATTTCGAGCCTCACGTGATGAATGGACGGCACCTTTAACATTTTTCTGTTTTCATATAAAGTCAAGTTTAGTCTCACGTGATCACAATAACCAAGCATTTTGCGGTGACTAAGCGTTTCTCTCGCTACTATAAACTGGAATAGAGCCAAAGTTAACTAGAGGATGACCTACAAAGGATTAAGGTAATAGAAATATATGTGGTCGGTGGTGACCATGGACCAATATGGGGACAAATGGGGTTAAGAGCTGTTCGTGTTCGAAGGTTGCGGTAAGAGGGATAAATATTAGAGACGCGTTTCAATTTTACCCTAGGGTAAAATTGAAATGCCTCAATAATATGGGGGCACCTCAGTTAGGACTCCAATTGTGTCTGGAATTGGTTACAGTGGCCATCCATGGGCATGGCCATTTACCATCAGACGGTATGCCCATTTGATATTTAAATGAACAAATGGGCCGTTAGTTAGCTATAGCATATCACATCGCGCTACGCAGTCATCCGCACTTTGTGTGCTGTTAGACTACAATCTCGCCATAAACGAAAACAAATCTCGTCATGGCCGAACCAAAACTCGCCACGGACGAACCAAACCTCGTCACGGAGGAACAAAACTTTGCCACGTAACGAACATCATCACAAATAACTTCTATATGTAATTATAGATACTTTAAAATTTAACGAAAATAAATTCACACATGTCAACCTTGCTACCGTGCAACCTTGTTTCAAGGTCATTCGTACAATATGTCACTTATTTTTATTACGTTTTTATTTATAGTGTAAATAGTCTGCAATACAATATATGTAAAGTAGGTTGGGGTAACATCGGCACTAGGATAAAACAAGTATGGAAATTTAGGGCTGATTTGAATCATTCGGCTGGCAACATAAAACACCATGTATCGAAATAATGATGTGAATGAGTTGCCAACTTTAAATAGATCAAATTAGGCTGCAAATGAATCATAAGGTTTTACTCAAGCGCCGATGTTACCCCCAACTTACTCTCATTTATGTATCCTGCTATATGAATATTTTTGCAAATTGTAAGAATAAAAAAAATTGGCCGTCCAATTAAAACGGCGTTGAGGATTGTCATGAATTGTGCTGTTTAATCGATTTAATACGAATGTTAAAACGAGCCATCCTGAAAAGTTGAGTTTGCATCCGATGTGTTGTTAGGATGAGATTCTCCTACGAAGCACAGACAGTGATGGCGCCGCTTGATTAAAGATAAAATATAACTTGTTGAAGAATTTGTCGACAGATGAATCAAAAAATGCCTTGTTTAAAGATTTTTTCCTAGGTAAAGTTCCAATGGTAAAGTTTTTCCGGATCCTGTACAACCATTAGCATAGACAGGACAGGAAAACTGGTTTGTTATGGAACTGGAAATAACTAATTTAAAACCTCGGTAAATAAAAAAATACGCGCCATCAACAAACCATGTGCTTTCTTCGGATGCAAGTTCATGATCTTTCAGTGTGACTTTGGTATTATTGTATATATTGTATTTAGCTGATTGTATAATTCGTTATTATACTCAATTTGTAAACCGCGTCGTCTGTTTGCAAATGTTTGGTAGGTTCTTAAATGTTGGAGACGTTCCAATCGTATTATTCGGTAGTGAAACTACCCATTTACTTCGCTAGTTTACTACAATGTTCCAAGACAATCTAATCAAATTTAAAACGAGCGTGTACAGTGCCAATGATAAAAGAATCTACCCAATGTATCGTACCATGTCCGTGCTAGGAACGAATCAGGCAAATAAATATTTGTACTGAAAAGAAATTTAAGTAAGAAAGGTCTTGTCGGCTCCGAAGGGTAGTCTAAAAAAATCTAAATTTTTTTTTTACACAGACTTGGTAACATATTATGTGGGGCAGACTTCAGACAATGTAAGTGTTAGGTGGAGGCCGTAGCAGATACAATTATATGTTTTATAATGCGTCTGCCCGCGTCTGCGTTACATATAAATAATAATACAGTGTAGGAAAATATTACTTCGCAGACAAAATTTGCATCGCACATTGCAACTGTTACGGTGATAGGTGCAATGCAAATTTTCTGTATATAAGAACGATCTCGTGGCTACAATAGCAATCGTCTTTGCTTTCGAATGGTTGATAAAAACCTTGTTCTTTGTTACCGTCTTACGATTTGTCATCGTTATTTTTCTAACCTACATATTTGTAAAAATATGACGACTATGTAATCACGAATTATACAACTTGCAACGACATTTAAGACATTGCGTTGATTTTTAGGACGATTGCCAGGATTATCTTTATTTGAAAATATATATACAGCGTAGGTAAGTATATTTATTGAATTGAAATGCGTGCTGTCTTGAGAATTCAAAACTACATTAAAATTGAAAACTATTTTCGTGTTCTTTTATATATGCAGTGTTTCACAATAACGATCAGTAAAAAAGATTCTAACCGGACCGGCGATTAAATTTGACAATTTTAATTATATATTTTGTGTTAAAATTGACAGATTTGATTGCCGATTGTCGAAGTTAAAGAAAGAAGAACATGAATAAAGTTACCCGTGATTCCAAAATCGCCTTAATGGTTTCTTAAAACAAGTCTAATAGTGATCGGTTTTGATGGAACACTTTGTATAAGGAAGGGGATATTTGAGCGTACTTTGGCTGCTATTTTTTATATAAATGTCTGAAAGTTGTCTCGTTCTTACTGTTCAATATAATAAGGCAGCGATTGCTAAGTCTTTTGTATTGAGGTAATATCGGATCTCATTTGGAATGAGTCTTTCAAAGGTTGTCAAGAGAGCCGCAATAAGAGGTTCCAGGAGGATTGTCGCGAGCTATATGTGGCCAACAAATGGCCCGCGGATCTCGAGTTGTTGAACTCTTTAATAAGATAAGACAGGAGCGTTTTAAATAATTGTAATAAATCAAGAAATTTGATGATGAGAAAAAGAATTAATCGTGGCAATCGTTCTCAACGGAATTATACTGTATATTATTTATTGAAATTAATACTTATTTATGTCACGTTTTATTTAGTCATACAAGTACCTTGTAACGCTGTTATATGCTAATACGAAGTAAAGTTTTTGTTAATCATTTATCTTGTTTTATTAATGACAAAACTAGTCTGAATTTGATTACCTTTTGCCTGTTTTTCTGCTCGTGTCGTATCGTTGAAGTGTAGCGAGGAACTGAAGAAAAATATATACCTATAACATACTAGCTCAAGTACTTGCACGTGAAGTGATTGCTGCAGGATATAAATATAGTTGCCCTCTTTGAATAATGTAATATGTCGAAATCAAAAGTAGTCTATAATCCATGCAAAATTTCATGTAATCGGACCAGTAGTTCTTGCCTAATTGAGTAACAAACAGACACCATCTTATTTGAATTGGCGGGCTAGCCCTTGAGATTTTCTTGTCCTATGCGAGTTCTGGAATAAATAGACTCCAAAATTTTTCATGGACCTCCTGTAAAATAAATGTTTTGTTATTATTCATGCAAGGCAGCGATATATTGAAATAGGTGCGACATGGAAAACTGGCTGGTGGTAATAATGCTATGACAAAAATAATTATTTTCACTTATCAACACTAGGAACATGTAACGGAAGGTTAACAAACTCAATACGTGCATGACACTCATTTCATAGCATGCACACTATGCATAAATCATTTAACACCTATAAATTCGCGATGTGCATCGGAATTACGAATAAATTGAGTACAGGCAATAGACAATAGCAAATTGGATAAATTGCATAGTAGATAATATATTGAATTATTAACGGACAAAATGTATTATAGCGATTAAATATCGCTCAATGGTTAAAATAATCCTCCTGTCTGACCCAGGGCCGTCTTAGACTATGTTGGGGCCCTGGGCACACCAAAATTTGGTTCCTTATTAGAATGAAAAGAAATCAAAAATTTTAGTTGGCAAAACAAAAAAACGATAATATCTGACCAAAACAAAACTGACATTATCTAACTTGTCGACCAAAGAAAACGACAATATCTGACTTGACGACCAAAAAAAAACTACAATATCTAACTTGGTTGCCAAATCTTGTTTTGGCGCCCCCCTAATCTTTGTGAGAGAAATAGTCGGTCTTTTGACGATTTGATGGGGGCACTGGCCCCGTGTACCCTTATGGTAAAGACGGTAGGTACTTATTGGTCTGACCGCAATCTAAAGTAAAAGATATTTATTATTTAGATAGATCCCGGTCAGACAGATATTGAAATCAATTGAAATTCCAGTTCCACTGTGAGTAGAAAACGTTATTAAAGTAACTACTTAATATAATCTATACACTATATAGTGCTACTGCTTATATCCTTCATATTGGTTGTGATATTTTGCATAGCATTTTTTGTATTATGAAAAGTAAAAATGTATTTAAGAAGAACTTAAATATCAGCTTGCACCCCTGGGTAGAATGAATCCTCTCTACGCATTACTGCGTCGACGTCATACATTTAAGTTAATAAATATATTTCATTATAATAGTTAAAGTTTAGTTAATTGGTATATTTCGTCTGATATCGCGTGTGGTTAGCAAGTGAGATGTTCGGAGGTCGCCGAAAGGGCAACAGCGATAAAGGCGAAAACGAATATTGGGTCAATGATTTCGTCACATTTACTCGGTTCCGTGCCGATAGATTTAGATTGAATTAAAACTTGTTATTTAGGTGTAGGTTCACGCAAGTAGGAAGTATGTAATTAGTTACATAGAAATAGGGTTTCATTGAAATTAGCGCGCAAAATATCTGTATTATTGAGTAAATTATAAGTTATTATACGTAAGTAATTGAGTCATCAATCAATAATTTTATGTATCTTCAATACATTGCGTAACAAATATAAATAGATTTAAAAAATGAGCCTACAAGGCAGTGGCGTAGCGTGGGAGGAGCCGGGGAACCGACCGCCCCGGGTGGAAACATTAGGAGGGCGGCAAAATTAGGAAAATAGATTTTGTGCGGTCACTGGCGGTCAGTCAGAAACTTAATTTTTTAAGAAGTTATTTATCAGTATTAAATATCCTGCACATATTGAATTTGTTGTGGATTTATATTCCGCCCCGGGCGGCATAATCCCACGCTACGTCACTACTACAAGGCTATAAGTACTTAAGGTATAATACATTTTAAATTGTTTCAAAAGTTTGCTTATTTACGAATAAAATCCTCGATATCATAAGCATATAGAGTGCTAACTACCTACTGTTTAATACTCAACCTATTTTTTATCTGGTTTATTAAAGGCTTCATTGGTTTAATATGGTGAGTATGATGAAGGTCACCATATGTATTCACCATAATAAGCCAAAGGTACGATACAAAGTATCGAACCTATACTTTTATTGCTCTCGAGGAGAAACCTTCAATAAGTACTCGACGTCGTAGGAGCGATTTTTACCGCGATGGCCATCCTCGGCGCTGCAAAGAGGACGTTTGGACCTTCAAAGGTACACAACCAGTGTCCTCTCAGCGCGTTGTCCCATTAGGTTCCACCCAGATGAGCGGCTGAGCTCACCGCATCGTCTGGTCTTTACGACGGTATGCAACTACACGCCGCCTTTCCAACTAACCGCCGTTCTTCCCGGGGCCATTTAGCTGGAGAGTTTAAGCTTCCACTCTTGCCGCACGCAACTGGAAGGCATCTTATAGTCATCTGTTGCAACAGGCTTAAAATACCGTAGCCTTATCCTGATCCCGGAACTACAGGGATGACAGCTAATTAATTTTCTCTTAATTAAATTTCTGAGTATTATCATTTCACCTGGGTGAAGTTTTATACGTCAAAGAGGGTAGAATTCAATGAGCTTCGACTGCAGCGGATACAACGAAAATAAACAACTTAAAATCACGAACGGTAAGCACTTGTAGGAAACTATTAAGTAATTAATATTTGTATGATGATTGTTATCCCATATTAGTAGTTATATAAAGATATAAAACATGAGTCGTAGAATTGTTTGCTTAAATTCACATCATTTATCTTTTTATTGATTATAAATATAATAATATATTGTGGCTAATTTTTGAAAATTAAACAACGCATAAAATTAAAAGGTTTACAATTATTAAGGTTGTATGACTGATCTATCTTTGTTTATCTGTATGCCAGATGTAACTTTAAAAAGAAAGAAACGTCAATTATTGGTGGCATAGAGTGGCGTTGTATTGTAATGTGATTGGAAGTGATTAGAAAATAGTGCAGACCTTTGAAATATACTTTATTTTATGTTACTTTAATTCTATTTTATGTTATTTGAAGATCAGTTAGCGATACGTAATAGTTATAACGAGTTTTGTTACTAATATGATCGTTCTATTTAGACATAACCTGTGAAATCTCCCGGGCTTGATTCGACCAGTGGCGCCTAGTGCCAAGCTTAACAACATTTGAATCTGTTACGGGCGTAGAACATAACAGGTAAAGTTAATATTAGTAAGTGACATGTGATTATTCTTATATAACGAACGTTAGTAGATTAAATGATTTTAATTTTATAGGATATCCCCGGCGATTTATGTCTCGAAAAACTCGATTCTATAAACATGAGTTTCAGCCAAGGTCTCGCTAAAAGTAAAGAATACGATGAAAATAAAACAAAGTCTACACCAGTTGGTATGTATTATTTTGAAATTGACTAAAAGTTTGACAATTTAACATATTTTAAGGTTAAATTCTGTTATCAATGTTTTCCTTGCAGCGATGGTAGCACCAGAATTGAAGCAGAACGCTGATACGGATACAGAAATTACTAAAACATGCGCAGTTTTGGGCTGTGAAGAGTCCAAAAATCTAGATTCTTCATCCTCATTTTTCAGGTAATGGTACTAATATTATAAATGCTAAAGTGTGTGAGGAAGAATGGACAGATGTTCATTACTCTTTCATGCAAAAAGTACTTATCAGATTGCGACCAAATTTGGTTCTCACAAGTTTATAAAAACTTAAAACATAAACTGTTCTTCATGTGAAACATAACACAAGAGGACAGAGCTGTGAGAAAACCTAGTATTTATAATTATTATGAGCAATACTAATCTGTTAGCTCCTTTTCTGCCATTAAAAACAGGTTTGAAATATATAGACAGGAAATTATGAAGTTGGAAATAATGTGGTTTATTATTTTGTTGATTATCATATGAAAATTAAATAAAATTTAATAAATATTGAGTAGTAGCAAAAAAACCACACCTTGTTATTATAAATAGGTTTTCAAAATAAAGCATATTATGCAAATTTAAGAAAACTATTTACCTTAGATACTAGCATCATAACTATAGGTGTAGATGTTCCTATAAATAGTATATTTTTTATTGGCTTAAACATACCGCATGCTCATTGTGGAATACTGAGTTAACTCAAAAAATACGATTTTTGGGCTATTGTAACAGAAGATTATTAATTAATAATGTTAGGGCACCAACAAATCATAATTTCAACGTAATTCAAATGGTAGACGGCAGATGGCGCTAACAGAAGCATGTATCTGTACGTAACTACATTTTAACTTATCTCTTAATGAGTCAGTGTTCCATTACGCATGCCATACATTAAACAGTAATACTGCCCTCAGAAGCGCAAAAGCTGTATCTTAAGACAAAATGTTTTTTTAAGTTTAATGGCATCATAAAGCTTAAGAAATAAACCTTATGATCTAAGCTGAATGACATTAACTTAGTCGAAACCTATTAGAAATCTAGTTTGAAAATATCATTTTTCTCAATTTACTAAACAATACGAGAAAACAACTTTAATGCCATGTTAAATGTTTTTAAAATTGCATGAAATCCTTTTAAGGTGGTAGAGCTCTCATGGTTCGACTACAGAAGTACCACCGTCACACCTACTTCAGCCTAATAATGGCAGGTTACACATATATTTTTATATAATTTCAGGTTCCCAGAGGATCCGAACCTTAGACAAATTTGGACAGACCTGACTGGCAGGAACAACTGGACCCCAACCGATTACTCGTACATTTGTAACAATCATTTCTCCATTGATTGTTTTGAGTGTGATGAGAATAAAACAGTTGTGTTGGTGGAGAAGGCAATACCATCGCTCAAGCTGCCAGGGCACGTGCTAGAGGTAAACATATGTTTTTGATAAGGACTACAGTTTTTAAAAGTCATTTAATTTCAAATGGTAATATAAAGTGGCAAGGGCCCCTGTGCTGGGTTAATAAACCAGTGTTACTGAGTACTCCACTCTTCCAACGTAGACAATGTTAACAATTTGAATTCTAAAAGGTGTTTCAGTCTAATAAACTGTAGGTAATATTAGATAGGTGTGTATAGCAAATTATAATATTTATCCTTAAGTTTCAAAATATTTCTTAGGAAGTGTGAGACGTTGAGTATTTTACGAGTGTGATCTTACGTGTGTGTGTTTACGTGTATTTGCGTGTATATTTGTGTGTAAGTACATGATTTGTATGAGCATGTGTTATATAGTTACAGGTTTTGTGTTAGGTCACATTTATTTCTACCATACAGCGGTTCTTATGTAAATGAAAGGGTGTGATTGCATTCACTTCACAGTTCACTTTCATATGAGGAAACATATGACCCTCTTTCATATGACCATCTTAGCCCTCATGAGTAGCAATATGTCTGTGATTGAGTTTAGATAGGATATCTGGTATAAAAGTGTTTACAGTTTGTCCATGGGTGGCAATGGCCACCTACAATCAGGTGGACAACATTCCAGTTCTCAGAGATAAGGCTTTCTTGTGCGAGCTTATGACTTATTTGGGATTGAATACATATGTACATGGGCAGCAGTGACCGTTTAGCGTCTGGTGGAATGCATGGTGATATAAATATGAGATTAAAATATGTTTTAGAGTAATACGATCAATGTACAACAGACTGACTGATTGTTTTTGAAGGTGGTGGAATGCCTGGTTTGACTAAAAGCACTACTGCAACCAATACCGTCTTTACCATAAGGGCACACGGGGCCAGTGCCCCCATCCTCAGGGGGCCCGAAGTTAATTCTCTCCCTTTTTTTTTAGATATTGTCTTTTTTTTTTCTTGGCGTCAAGTTAGCAAGTTACACATTGTCCTTTTTTTTTGGTCGTCAATTTACATATTGTCGGCTTGTTTGCTGTACAATAATTATCTTCGGAGTTACAGCTCGTTGACAATTTAGATTTTTTTAATACCTACCCCATTATTTTTGGGACTAGTTTATTTGATTACCCATAATAAAGCAGAATGTAGTGAAAAAAATGAATGTATAATTTGATTTCTTTTCATTCTAAAAGGGCCCCAAATTCTTGTGTTCCCAAGGGCCCTAAAATAGTCTAAGATGGCCCTGACTGCAACACCTATTTTCTAATACCAGTAATTTTAATTGCTGTTGTTTCTAAGGGAGATATCAAGGACTAAGTTGGAATGCCTCAAATAAGTATATCTATTTTACCACACCCTTCAAACCAGGACACGGCAGCACTTAAGTCTTCTGTTAGTAGGCAGAAATAGGTGTGACACTTTTGCTTCCGCAGACGAACTGCAGGGGGTTCTACTACATTAATCAGAAAATTGTATCAGAAAGTTGTATCCTATCTTCTAATCTTGCTCATATGCCTAATGGTCTTAATGCCAAATGGTACTATAAACGTGTCGTTATTAACACTGAATCTTGAAATAGGTACATTATTACAAATGCATCGTCATTTTTGCGGACCAATGTTGGAATGCTTCAAATAAGTATGTATTCACTACTACTAATAAATCTATAAATACATGTGATCAAACAAGGTTAGTCAATATTAGTGTCTGACTGAAGCCGAAGGTTCAAAAACGTAAAGAAATTTAGTTACAAAGTTGCTAGAAGTGAATATTTTAACGATTTAAAAACTTTTCCATATATAGGTTTTTGTTGATTGTATGTAAACGAATTCTACAGTTGATAACAATTACTTTGCAACTTGTTAAAGATAATAACATTTGGAATAATGTGAATTTATACACAGCTGGCGAAGCAAACACACAAAGGAATGTGTGCTTACCCCTGTCACAGTATATATATGGAACAGTATGGAAACTAAGCCTAGTTGATAAAATAATTACCTACAGTCTTTTGAAGCAAC